>CM035094.1:29130400-29435871 GCA_020205505.1 Panax japonicus | reverse complement strand
CATCTATGGGTTACGTGCATAGATGGACTGTTGATTGATATGATTATGACCAGGGATTATTCGGTATAATCATGATCATCGATGATTACATGAATATCATTGGCCCGTAGTGCAGGGATGATTTGATGATGTGGTTTATTAATTAAGATGAGTCTCAGCGATAAAGTTGATGAAAACTTTTTAAAATCATAGAAGATAGTAGATATCATGCTCTACTTGGCTCTTCTAATGGATTGTTTATTCCGGTGCAGTTAAACTTGTTATCGATTATATTCTATCAGTTTAACATTATTGAAGGCTAATAATAACTTATTCTATATTATCTTAGTCATAATATTTCTTACTGGGCTAGTTGAGCTCACTCTTTTACTTCCATTGTTCTCTTCAGGAAATGAGAACGTAACCGAAACTAGTCGGGGAATGGAGTGATGGCCCGAGATGGTTGTTTTAGTAATCCACACTATTTAGTGTGATAATAAATGTAATGAGGATTGAATTTTAGTTTTTATACTGTGTATGAGACAAAATTCGTGTAAAAACTCTTAGTTCTAGTTGTATAATTAAGTTTGTATTATATACCATGTATTTGGCGACCCAAGATGGGTGATGTATACCTATTTTGGGGGCATCACAATGTGCATCCGGAAGGTAACAATCCTCAGGTAAACAACACTGACTAAATGATGAACGATGGGATGTTCAGAGGCTTTCTGCAATTCATGCAATATCAGGCAATAGAGACTCTTGTCCAAAATGCAGGTGGAAATACTAGTAACTCACAGATGGTCACTACTAAGCAATTCATGGAGCTGAGACCACCAGAGTTTTTGGGAAAGCCAGAACCACTTAAGGCAGAGACGTGAATTAAGTATATCACCAAGATATTTGATTTCTTGAGATTCTCTGAGGAGCAAAAAGTTCCCTTTGTCACCTTCATGTTGCGAGTAGAGGCATATCCTTGGTTGGAATCTGTAAAACGTACTCAGTTTGCCACACTGAAGATTTCTTGGGAGAAGTTCCAAGAACTGTTCAACGACAAGTACTTTCCCGAAAGTATTCGTCACATGAAGGAGGTGGAGTTCATCAAGCTGGAGCAAAACAATATGACCATGCTGCAGTATGAGGCTAAGTTTGCAGAGATATCCCAGTTTGCATCCCATTTGGTTGATAATAAAGATAGAATGACACGAATGTTTCTGTGAGGTTTGAAGCCCGAAATACGCTAGTACCTCATTTCTCACAAACTTTGCTTGTATTCAGATATTATGAATATGACTCAGTTATTTGAGCGCAATAATGAGTTAACCCAACCAAGAGAGAGCAGCCGACAAATCGATAATACTAGTGGTAGCAGACATCGAAGCGGTGACAACAAACGTGGAGGGAATCAACATGCCAGAAATGGTAACCGATTCGGTGGTAATCATGGCCAAGACAATAGAAGTGAAAATTTCAAGAAGAGGAGAACAACCATCGATCGTATGCTTCAAATGCGGAGGGGAGCGACACATCAGTCCAAACTGCACGATGCAGTATAAAACATGTTATAATTGCGGAAGAGAAGGTCACATAACCTGATTATGTCGTGTAATGATGTCAAGTCCAACTGGGATAAAGGCACCAAAGGCCGTCGCAGGCAAGTCAAAACCAGTAGTTTAAGGGAGAGCGTTTGTCGTGACCTCCCAAAAAGTAAGGAACCCGAACAAGGTCATCACGGGTAAGCTAATCATAAACTCTTACGAATTCTATACCTTATTTGATACCAATTCTACTCATTCTTTTATTTCTCTTAATTGCTCTCAACGTTTAAATTTAACTCTGGAGAAATTAGACTTTGACTTATCTGTTGAAACTCCGTTAGGAGAAACCTTCATTACATCCACTATTTATAAATCTTGTTTGATTCAAATCGGTAATCTCACATTACCTGTCGATCTTATCTCTTTGAAAATACTTACATTTGATGTGATTTTAGGGATTGATTGGTTAATTACTTATCATGCTAAAATTGATTATTTTCGTAAGATTGTTAGCTTTCATATTCCTAACCAACTTATTTAGCGAATTCAAGCAACCAAACCACTAAAGTCAATCACTGTCATATCAAGCCATAAAACTATTCGTTTATTGGAAAACGGATGTCAAGCTTTCTTAGCCCATGCCACATATTTAAACAAAAATACATCAGATTTGAATGATATTTCTATTGTTAATAAATTTCCTGACGTATTTCCTGAACAAATTCATGGCCTACCCCCAGAGCGTGAAATCGAGTTTGATATCGACCTTGAACCTGATACAAAACTCATTTCCAAAGCCACATATCGAATGGCTCCTATTGAACTTCAGGAGTTAAAAACCCAACTGTAGGAATTGTTAGACATCGGTTTCATTCATCCTAGTACATCTCCTTAGGGTGCTCATGTTCTATCCGTAAAGAAGAAAGATGGAAATATGCGACTTTGTATTGATTATTGGGAGTTAAATCATGTCACCATCAAAAATAAGTACCCGTTGCCATGCATTGATAACCTGTTTGACCAGTTACAAGGAGCTAAATTCTTTTCAAAGATCGATCTTTATTCCAGATATCATCAATTAAAGATTAAAACTGATGACATTCCAAACACTGCTTTCAAAAATCGGTACGGGCAGTACGAATTCCTAGTCATATCTTTTGGATTGACTAATGCTCTTGATGCCTGCACGGATATAATGAACCGAGTATTCAAGGAATATTTAGTTCATTTTGTGGTCGTCTTTATTGATGACATCCTCATATACTCCAAAAGCTGGGAATATCATGAGCAACACTTGAGGCTAATACTCCAAAAACTTCGTGAAAACAAGCTATATGCCAAATTGAAGAAATGCGAGTTCTGGCATGAGAAAGTAGCATTCCTTGGGCACGTGATATCGAATCACGGAATATCTGTTGACCCATCTAAGATTAAAGCAATACAAAGCTGGGAGCAACCTAAGTCAGTGACCAAAGTACGTAGATTTCTGAGCTTAGCTGGTAATTATCGGAGATTCATGAAAGGATTTTCTCGAATCGATACTCTATTAACTCAGCTTACTCGAAAAGATACAAACTCGGTTGGAGCAAGGAGTGTGATAAGAGTTGTGACGCCCCCAAAATAGGTATACAACACCCATTCTGAGTCGCCAAATACATGGTACAGAAAGCAAACTACAACTTCAATAATACAATTGTCGTGCAAAATACGACAACACATACTGTGAGTTTAATTACAAATATTGTCTTTTAGACAATATTCACACTCAAATAAGTCCTCATTACAATTATTCAAACACTATTTTACAGAAATAGTGAGGACTATTAAAACATCTTTCTAGAACCATCACTCCATACCCCGACTAGATCCTGCTATGTTTTCACCTCCTGAGAAGAAAAATGGAACAAAAAGGAAAAGGGTGAGCTCAACTAGCCCAGTAAAGAATATTATGACTAACATAATATACAACAAATTAACATTAGTCCTTAACAGAGAAAAATCTGATAGAATATAATAAACAACAAATTTTAGATCAATATTCTGCAGCGGAAACAGCAATCCATTAGAAGAGTTAAATAGAGAATGAGTTCTAGTATCTTCTAAGATTTAAAAGTCCATCATCAATATTTTATCCATGTAACAACAATCAATATACATCTTTAATCAATATTCATCTTTGCACTACAAGCCAAAAATATTCATTTGTATCACCAGTTGGTCATGTTCATCTCAACACCTGTTCATCTTTGCACTACGGGCCAAAGATATTTATCAATTAATCATTCACCTTTGCACTACATGCCAAAGATATTCAGTAATATCATCATTTAGGACTGAGGATGATGAAAAATATTTTAAAGAAAATGAATCCAGTGAGACAAAATGACAAATAGTAGAGATTCGTATAACAGTTTATCCAAGATCAATAATACCCCATAATAACCAATTTTGTAACAGAATTCAAAAATAAAGATCAAAACATGGATACAATCAAAGATAGTAACCATAATAGACATCTTTGACAAAAAGAAGAAAATTTTATTTTTTCGGTGAATAGTGTTGTATTTGTGAATAGTGCCGTATACGTGAATAGTAACCCTAACACAAAAATTTCCAAATTTGATTAAAATGTTCACTAATATTTCAGCATAATGATATTGAAGAAAATAATATGATTTAAGAAGAAAATAACATCCTTTACCTCAAAATAACCGTACTTCTGACTGAATTTCAGATATAGTGCTGATAGAAACTTGCACTTAATAGCAACTCTCAAAGTATCAAAATACTCACAAAAATACGCTTGATAATCTAGAGAGAAAGAAAACTTGTTTCTGGTGTGATTTTCAATTCTAATATAAGCGTCTATTTATAGGAAAATGTTAGAACGCCATAGGAGACTAAAATAATAAAATATATTATTTCTTTCTTATTATTCCTACGCATGCCATCCTTGAATCCACCAATTCTGAAAATTTTCAGCAGCCCATGTGCATTCAACACCATCCAAAAAGTGGGTCCCACCCATAATTTAATAAAAATAATTTTATTTTCTGAAACTTTAGTAATTAATAGAAAATATCCCGTTTATCAGAAAAATACAAATTTTATATCCATTCTGCCTGAAATCGAATTCTCTACAACTTTGCAGAAGAAAGTTGTTCCAAATTCCAAACAGAAAGTATCCGAAATCCACAAACGGATAATTTTTAATACCTCCACACCAATAAAATACTGATAAAACACCTCAGCATTAATTCTTTCATTTTTTCATATAAAAATAAATATATACATCATTTATATTCACATAAAATAAATATTTCCTTATCATATAAATCAATAATTAATTATTTGCAAATAATATTACAGAATCACAATTATGACAAACAGACCGTTCCCAGGAAAGAGGGGGCTTTCCAATAAGAATTTTTCCTTACTGGCGCGCAATTAGGTGATCAAACCTCTCCTTGACAGAACTTTCTAGACATTGCCAATAATGCTATCTAATAATATTATTCAAATAATATGAATTATTGATCTGATAATGAGAAATATTGTGCAGTGATAATTATTGAAACAACAATAATATAAAATATCAACGCATCAATTATTGAATCAATAAAATAAAATATCGAATAGTAATTACTGTAACAATTATTGAGTAGTGTCTTCTTACGTAAGAATCAATAATTTTAAAATACTGTGCATCCACGCGTATTACTGTATTTTAACTACTGGGTATTCCAACAGTGTTAACGGTAACAAATACGCCGTTATTTATAAAAACTCAAACTTGTCATTTTCTTCATCTGACAGTTATTCTGTTATTCTGACAGTTATTCTGTCATGGGGCCCACAAATGACTGCGCCATCGTACGAATATTCTCCGACAACAAGACTATTCCACGACCAAGTAAATATTCCCCGACAATAATGATTATTTTATAACCACTTGCTTATTTTGCAAAATTTGCACATTTCACCCATAACCAGATAATTATATCAAATTAATACCTTATTATTCACAATAATAATTAGAGGAAATTCGATTTTATTTATAATAAGTTGGGGTCTTACAACCTCCCCTCCTTATAAAATTTCTTCCTCAAAATTGACATACGTACCTGGTGTTTCGAAAAGGTGAGGGTACCTTGCTTTCATTTCCGATTCCAACTCCCAGGTCATTTCCTCAATAGCATGGTTCCTCCACAAAACCTTAACTTGTGGTATAACCTTGGTGCGTAGGACATGTTCCTTCCTATCCAAGATCTTAACAAGTATCTCCCCGTATGTTAAATCTTCGGCTATCTCGTCTGGTTCTAACTCAATAATATGGTTCGGGTCTTTCACATATTTACGAAGCATAGATACGTGAAAAACATTATGAACACGAGACATGTTTGGAGGTAATGCGAGTCTATAGGCCACATTTCCTATTCGGTCAAGAATCTCAAATGGACCAATAAATCGTGGATTGAACTTTCCTCTCTTTCCAAATCTTGTAACTCCCTTCCATGGAGCAACACGTAACAATACATGATCCCCAATATTAAATTCCACATCCTTTCGATGAAGATCAGCATAACTCTTTTGCCGATCTTGTGAGGTTTGAATACATTGTCGAATCATTTGGATCTTTTCTGTAGTCATGCGTACTAATTCTGGTTCCAACAACGTTTCTTCTCCCACCTCGTCCCAGCATACTGGAGAGCGACACTTTCGTCCATACAACGCCTCAAATGGAGCCATGCCTATACTTGCTTGATAACTGTTGTTGTAGGAGAATTCCATTAGTGGTAAGCAACTTCCTTTAAAATCTAGAACATAGAGTCTTAATAGATCTTCAAGGGTTTGAATAGTCCTCTCTGATTCTTCGTCCGTTTGAGGATGGTGCGCCGAACTGAATTGTAAATCCGTGCCCATGGCGTTCTGCAAGCTAACCCAAAATTTTGAAATGAATCTTGGGTCACGATCCGAAACTATGAATACTGGCATGCCATGCAATCTCACAATGTCATTCACGTACATACGAGCAAGACGTTCAAGGGAATAAATTTCTCGTATAGGTAAAAAATGGGCAGACTTGGTGAATCTATCGACAATAACCCAAATCGCATCTATGTCTTGAGAAACTTTGGGAAGACCTGTAATGAAATCCATAGTAATGTGTTCCTACTTCCATTTCGGAATCTCAAGTGGTTGCAATGGACCCTTTGGCACTTGATGCTACGCCTTTACACGTTGACAAGTTAAGCACCTCGAGATAAACTATGCGATCTCTTTCTTCATATTGTTCCACCAAAATGTTTGTCAAATATCATGATACATTTTGGTACTCCCAGGATGGATTACAAATTGGGTGTTGTGTGCCTCCATCATGATTCTATGCTTCAAGTCAGAATCGTTAGGAACACAAAGTTTAGAGTTGAATCTAAGTATTCCTTCTTCATCGATTCTCGCTTCTAGAATAGCTCCTTTTTGCACTTTCTTCTTCATACGTATCAGCCCTAGGTCCGTAGCTTGAGCAGCTTTAACTTTATCGATTAAAGTCGGTTCTACTCGTATATTCGCCATCATCATGTGGGTCCCTGAAGACTTTAATTCTACCTCCATCCTTTGCAAGTTATACAGAATGAGCCTTTGCATTGACAATATCGCACTCATACTTGCATATGATCTTCTACTCAATGCGTCAGCTACTATGTTCACTTTTCCAAGAAGATATTGAATAGTGTGATCGTAATCTTTCAACAGTTCAAGCCAACGTCGTTGCTGCATGTTGAGTTCTTTTTGGGTGAAGAAATATTTGAGGCTTTTATGGTCCGTATAAATCTCCACTTTCTCCCCATACAGGTAGTGTCTCCAGATTTTCAACGCAAAAACGACTGCTGCCAACTCTAGATCCTGAGTATGATAATTCATCCGTACCAGATGGTATTGCCAGAACAGGTGCCGAAATGAGAATCCTCTTGAGCTCTTAGAAACTCTTCTCGCATTCCTCGCTCCATACAAATTTTGTATCTTTACGAGTCAGCTGAGTTAATGGAGTAGCGATTTGAGAAAATCCTTCCACGAATCTCCGATAATAACCAACTAAGCCCAAAAAGCTACGTACTTCGGTCACCGACTTTGGTTGCTCCCAACTTTGTACTGCTTCAATCTTCGCCGAGTCAACAGATACTCCATGTTTTGACACCACGTGCCCAAGGAATGATACTTCCTCAAGCCAGAACTCGCATTTCTTTAGCTTGGCATACAGCTTGTGTTCACGAAGTCTTTGAAGTACTACCTTCAAATGGTGTTCATGATCTTCACGGCTTTTGGAATAGATGATGATGTCATCAATAAAGACAACAACGAACTGATCCAAATATTCCTAGAATACTCGGTTCATCATATCCATGAAAGCAGCTGGAGCATTAGTCAATCCAAAAGACATGACTAAGAATTCATAATGCTCGTACCGAGTTCTGAAGGCAGTCTTTGGAATATCCTCAGTTTTAATCTTCAGCTGATGATATCCAGAACGAATGTCGATTTTTGAAAAGAATTGTGCTCCTTGCAACTGGTCGAACAGGTCATCAATGCAAGGTAATGGATACCTATTCTTGATGGTGACATGGTTTAATTCTCGGTAGTTAATACTAAGTCGCATACTCCCGTCTTTCTTCTTTACGAATAAAACAGGAGCACCCCAAGGAGATGTATTAGGACGAATGAAACCGATGTCTAATAACTCCTGTAGTTGGACTTTTAACTCCTGAAATTCAATAGGATCCATTCGATATGGGGTTTTAGAAATGGGCTTTGTACCCTGTTCAAGATCAATTAAGAATTCAACATCACGTTCTGGGGGTAGACCGGGAAGTTCTTCAGGAAATACATCAGGAAATTCTCTAACAACAGAAATATTATTCAAATCTAACTTGTCTTTGTTCAAATCCATAACATGGGCTAAGGAAGCTTGACATCCATTTTTCAATAAATGAATAACTTTATGGCTTGATATGACAGTGACTGATTTTAGTGGTTTAGTTATTTGAATTCGTATGACAGGTTGGTTAGGAATATGAAAACTAAAAACCTTACGAAAACAATTAATTTTGACATGATGAGTGGTTAACCAATCAATTCCTAAAATCACATCAAAAGCAAGTATCTTTAAAGAGATAATATCAACAGGTAATGTGATAGTGCCAACTTGGATCATGCAAGATTTATAAACTGTAGATGTAACGAAGGTTTCACCCAATGAAGTTTCAACAGATAAGTCAAAGTCCAATTTCTCCGAAGTCAAGTTTAAACGTTGAGCACAAGTAGGAGAGATAAAAGAATGGGTAGAACCGGTATCTAGTAAGGTATAAACTTCGCAAGAGTTCAAGATTAGCTTACCCGTGATCACCTCGTTCGGGTTCTTCACGTTTTGGCCAGTCACGACAAACGTTCTTTTAGGAACCGCTGATTTCGACTTATCCGGGACAGCCATTGGAGTCACCATCCCCGTTGAACTTGGTTTTGCTACAGAATAATCCCGAGCTATGTGGCCTTCCTTTCCACAGTTGTAACATACCTTGGATTGTTGTGGACAGTTTGGGCTGATATGTCTCTCTTTCCCGCATTTGTAACATCTAACTGGCGGTCGTTCTCCTCCCCTAGAATTTATTGTTGGTGCTGGTGTTGCTGCTGATGTCTTCCCGTCATTCTTGAATCTCCTCCTTCTGAAATTTTCACTTGACTCACCTCTCCTATCATCATGGCCACGATGACCACCCGAGTGGTTACCACCTTTGTTCGTATTTTTCCCTCCTCGTTGGTTATCATCGCTCTGATGACTGCTATCATCGGTATGACCCTGATTGTGGTCCCTCGGTTGAACATACTCACTATCTCGCTCTAATAATTGAGCCATGTTGACAACATCTGAATACAGAGAAAATTTATGAGAGATAAGGTATTGACGAATCTTGGGTTTTAGACCTCTCAGAAACATCCTTGTCATTCGTTCCTCATTCTCTACCAAATGAGGTAAAAACCTGGATAACTCAGTGAACTTCGCCTCGTACTGGGACATCGTCATGTTGTTTTGTTCCAGTCTGATAAACTCTACCTCCTTCATATAACGAATACTTTCAAGAAATTACTTGTCATTGAATAGTTTCTGAAACGTTTCCCACGACATATTGAGTGTCGCAGGCTGGGTACACTTCACAGACTCTAACCAGTAGTCTGCTTCACCGCGGAACATAAAGGTGGCAAATGGAACCTTCTGTTCCTCCGTGCATCCCAAGACATCGAATATCTTGGTAATTTTCTTGACCCATGTTTCCGCCTTGATCGGATCCGACTTTCCAATAAATTCTAGTGGTCTCAACTCCTTGAACTGCTTGACTGTGATAGACCACACGTTGCTATCACTTCCACCCGTATTTTGTACACGAGTCTCCCTCGTCTGATTTTGCATGAACTGCAAAAAGCTCCTAAACATTCCATCATTCATCGTTTGGTCGGTAGTGTTGTTTACAAGAGGAATGTTGCCTTCCTGTTGTACGTTCTCCTGGTTTGTGACTAAAGGTTGTTCCACAGTCTCATACACCCTATTGTTAACGTTCTCAGCAGCCATTCTTAAATACTGCCATAAAACAAGGGTTAATTAAACAAATTAACATATCACATAATATCCCTATATTATGACCGACCAACAAATAAGCTTAGATAGGACACACTAGCGAAGGATTTACTCACCTCTCCCCTCCTAGTTCTATACCCCGATCTCCGCCAGAGGCCATATCCCTAAACTCTGATACTAACTGTGACGCCCCCAAAATAGGTATACAACACCCATTCCGAGTCACCAAATACATGGTACAGAAAGCAAACTACAACTTCAATAATACAATTGTCGTGCAAAATACGACAACACATACTGTGAGTTTAAATACAAATATTATCTTCTTGACAATATCCACACTCAAATAAGTCCTCATTACAATTATTCAAACACTATTTTACAGAAATAGTGAGGACTGCTAAAACATCTTTCTAGAACCATCACTCCATACCCCGACTAGATCCTGCTATGTTCTCACCTCCTGAGAAGAAAAATAGAATAAAAAGGAAAAGGGTGAGCTCAACTAGCCCAGTAAAGAATATTATGACTAAGATAATATACAACAAATTATCATTAGTCCTCAATAGGAAAAAATCTGATAAAATATAATAAACAACAAGTTTTAGATCAATATTCTGCAGCGAAAACAACAATCCATTAGAAGAGTCAAGTAGAGAATGAGTTCTACTATCTTCTAAGATTTAAAAGTCCATAATCAATATTTTATCCCTGTAACAACAATCAATATACATATTTAATCAATATTCATCTTTGCACTACAGGCCAAAGATATTCATTTGTATCACCAGTTGGTCATGTTCATCTCTACACCTGTTCATCTTTGCACTACGGACAAAAGATATTCATCAATTAATCATTCACTTTTGCACTACAGGCCAAAGATATTCAGTAATATTATCATTTAGGACTGAGGATGATGAAAAATATTTTAAAGAAAACGAATCCAGTGAGACAGAAGGACAAATAGTAGGGATTCGTATAACAGTTTATCCAAAATCAATAATACCCCATAATAACCAATTTTGTAATAGAATTCAAAAATAAAGATTAAAACATGGATACAATCAAAGATAGTAACCATAATAGACATCTTGGACAAAAAGAAGAAAATTTTATTTTTTGATGAATAGTGCCGTATACGTGAATGGTGCCGTATACGTGAACAGTAACCTCGACACAAAAAGTTCTAAATTTGATTAAAACGTTCACCAATATTTCGGCATAATGATATTGAAGAAAATAATATCATTTAAAAAAAAATAACATCCCTTACCTCAAAATAACCGTACTTCTGACTGAATTTCGGATATAGTACTGACAGAAACTTGCACTGAATAGCAACTCTCAAAGTATCAAAATACTCACAAAAATACGCTCGATAATCTAGAGAGAAAGAAAACTTGTTTCTGGTGTGATTTTCAATTATAACCTAATCGTCTATTTATAGGAAAATATTAGAACGCCATAGGAGACTAAAATAATAAAATATATTATTTCTTTCTTATTATTCCTACGCATGCCTTCCTTGAATCCACCAATTCTGAAAATTTTTAGCAGCCCATGTGCATTTAACACCAACCAAAAAGTGGGTCCCACCTATAATTTAATAAAAATTATTTTATTTTCCGAAACTTCAGTAATTCATAGAAAATAGCTCGTTTATCAGAAAAATACAAATTTTATGTCCATTCTGCCTGAAATCGAATTCTCTACAACTTTACAGAAGAAAGTTGTTCCAAATTCTAAACATAAAGTATCCGAAATCCATAAACGGATAATTTTTAATACCTCCACACCGACAAAATACTGATAAAACACCTCAGCATTAATTCCTTCATTTTTTCATATAAAAATAAATATATACATCATTTATATCCACATAAAATAAATATTTCCTTATCATATATATCAATAATTAATTATTTACAAATAATATTACAGAATCACAATTATAACAAACAGGCTATTCCCAGGAAAGAGGGGGCTTTCCAATAAGAATTTCTCCTTACTGGCGCGCAATTAGGTGACCAAACCTCTCCTTGACAGAACTTTCTAGACATTGCCAATAATGCTATCTAATAATATTATTCAAATAATATGAATTATTGATCTGATAATGAGAAATACTGTGCAGTGATAATTATTGAAACAACAATAATATAAAATATCAACGCAGCAATTATTGAATCAATAAAATAAAATATCGAATAGTAATTACTGTAACAATTATTGAGTAGTGCCTTCTTACGTAAGAATCAATAATTTAAAAATATTGTGCATCCACGCGTATTAATGTATTTTAACCATCGGGTATTCCAACAGTGTTAACGGTAACAACTACGCCGTTATTTATAAAAACTCAAACTTATCGTTTTCTCCATCCGATAGTTATTCTGTTATGGGGCCCACAAATGACTGTGCCTTCGTACGAATATTCCCCGACAACATGAATATTCCACGACCAAACGAATATTCCTCGACAACAATGATTATTTTATAACCACTTGCTTATTTTGCAAAATTTGCACATTTCACCCATAACCAGATAATTCTATCAAATTAATACCTTATTATTCACAATAATAATTAGAGGAAATTCGATTTTATTTATAATAAGTTGGGGTCTTACAACCTCCCCTCCTTATAAAATTTCTTCCTCAAAATTGACATACGTACCTGGTGTTTCGAAAAGGTGAGGGTACCTTGCTTTCATTTCCGATTCCAACTCCCAGGTCATTTCCTCAATAACATGGTTCCTCCACAAAACCTTAACTTGTGGTATAACCTTGGTGCGTAGGACATGTTCCTTCCTATCCAAGATCTTAACAAGTATCTCCCCGTATGTTAAATCTTCGGCTATCTCGTCTGGTTCTAACTCAATAATATGGTTCGGGTCTTTCACATATTTACGAAGCATAGATACGTGAAAAACATTATGAACACGAGACATGTTTGGAGGTAATGCGAGTCTATAGGCCACATTTCCTATTCGGTCAAGAATCTCAAATGGACCAATAAATCGTGGATTGAACTTTCCTCTCTTTCCAAATCTTGTAACTCCCTTCCATGGAGCAACACGTAACAATACATGATCCCCAATATTAAATTCCACATCCTTTCGATGAAGATCAGCATAACTCTTTTACCGATCTTGTGAGGTTTGAATACATTGTCGAATCATTTGGATCTTTTCTGTAGTCATGCGTACTAATTCTGGTTCCAACAACGTTTCTTCTCCCACCTCGTTTCACAATAATAATTAGAGGAAATTCAATTTTATTTATAATAAGTTGGGGTCTTACAAGAGTTTTCAAGAACTCAAGAGGAGACTCATTTCAGCACCTGTTCTGACAATACCATCTGGTTCAGAGGGATTACATAGATGCTTCAGGCAGAGGGTTAGGATGTGTTCTCATGTAACATGGAAAAGTCATAGCCTATGGCTCACGACAACTCAAAGAATATGAGCAAAATTATTCTACTCATGATTTAGAGTTCGCAACAGTTGTTTTCGCACTTAAAATTTGGAGGCATTACCTGAATAGGGAGAAAGTGAAGATCTATACGGATCATAAAAATCTCAAATATTTCTTCACCCAAAAGGAACTCAACATGCGACAATGACGTCAGCTCGAGCTGTTGAAAGATTACGATCATACCATTCAATATCATCTTGGAAAAGCAAACGTGGTAGATGAAGCGTTGAGTAAAAGATCATATACGGGTACAAGTGCAATATTGTCAACGCAAATTCCCATTTTGTATGACTTACAAAAGATGGTAATAGAGTTAAAGACTCTAGGGACCCACGTGATGATGTCAAATATACAAGTAGAACCGACTTTAATCCATAAAGTTAAAGTTGTTCAAGCTACGGACCCGGAGCTTGTTAGGTTTGTAATATTCATAAAGCAATCAAATTGCACAAAATAAGTGGAAATGTAAAAAATTAGAGTTTTAAAATTTTTTAAACCATATACCCGGATCATCCTTTATGCACAATTATCAATTAAACGAAAAGATAAAGAACAATAATCATACTCTTGAAGATTCGAGCTTTCTCAGGTACAAGTTCACCTCCAAATCTTTTTCACGTTCAACTTGAATCCATCGGGTTTGGTTTCTTCCTTTGATCAACGTTAGCCACCCAAGTGTTTGGCCTCTAGAGGTGATCCAGCAAGGATGAATAAAGATTCAAGAAGATGGGTATTTGGCAAAACCCTAATTTTTCTATCTCTCATAGAAAAGGGTGTACTCTCCCAACTATTAGAATTACGTATTCACGTGTATTGTGAAAATATCAACCACCCTCACCCATAATAAGACTCCTCTTTTTTATAAATGTGGACAACTCTCCTTAACAATTAATGAATCACTGACAACTGGAATATATTTCTTGTCTATCTGTTGAAGAACTTTGGCACCCTTGAGACAGTCCTTACTGATGGATTTAGGAACTAATGAATCACCAGTAAGGTGCAATATCCCAGAGGAAATGTTAAGTATATTTTCTCCTTTATTGTAAAGATTGTTCGACTTCTCTCCACTCTAATTAATCAGTGAAGAACTCAAAATTATCAGAGTCAAAATGTAATGAAACAAATCATATAGTGAACCAGCACATTAAAATGTAATAAATAAATTCTTAGGCTACTCAACTGCAGTCAGACAGCTGCTCCGACATTTTATCCCAGAAGCTAATGAATCTCGACTATATAGAGTAAAAAAAATGGGCAGATCAGTGTTATGTCTCATCAGTGCAAGTAGAAAAAAAATTTCCACAACCTGCCTATGCCAAACATTTCAGAAAAAAGAGAAGTGGATTAGAACTTTGAACATGACATAATTTAATCTCACTTGCAGGTGCAGGCAGTTGTTGAGGGGCTTGAGGCACATTTCTCATTGTAACTGAATCAATGAAGGATAAAAACTTAGAACTGAATACTACACAAATATTACAGCAACCAAACAGAGTTATTGATATACAATGTTGTGCAACTTCAAACGAAATCGCAAATTAAGTCAACCTAATGGAGCTGGTATTGGTTGAGGGACTCGAGGCACACTTTTTGCTATAGCTGAATCATCCTGAAGCAAAGATGACACATTTAATTTCCCAGGATTCTTAGCTTCTTTTGCTCTAAGAGCATACCACCTATTTTGGAACCAATTCCACAACTCTTTCGACGACAAATAACTTGTAGTATCAAAGAAGACCTCTTCTTTTTCGTCAAAGCTCAACATGTCTTATGATGGTTCCAATACCAAAATTCCACATCAAATGAAATTAGTTTATTTGATAAGTTTATGTTATAAGCAAATCAAATTTTATTAACAGCAAAACAAAATAGGTTTAAAGATTCTTATACAAGCACTAAAAGCTATGAACCCGAGAACCCCTAATCCCTCCCTATAGTTGACATGTAAAATTATAAATAAGGGAACATTTATCCACTTTGGGTAGAACATTCATATGTTTGGACTGCGATAGTAATCTACTATAACTTTGTATATTGTATGTGGTTCTCCAGTTTAATGATTCCGCAATGATCCTATTTTATAGGGAATACTTCTGTATATGATGTAAGACAATGAAGACAAAGTAAAATTCGCCTATCAACGCAAAGAATCAGACTTTTCTGCCGACGAAAAAACATAAGAACGCTTGATATATAATCAGATTAATACTCAAAATAGTATGCTGAATACAAATGAACCTTGGCATTATTATATAGAGGGCAAGTGAAACACCACCTCTACTGCCAACTAACACACTGCATATAACTTCCCTCAACTTCATACTTCCCTCACCTTTCCAGACATTACACAAGGTGAGCCGTATTTCAAAGATTAATATGCATGATTCTAAATCAGACCTCTGCAGACAAACAAAACAAAAACAAAAATACAATTCATGTAATCCACGGCTTATGAAAGAAGTATAAGTTTTAATTGCATCACCTTTTCAAGTAAACTTTCATTTTCTTCTTGTAGCATGTCGACCTGCAACACAGATTCACTACTCAATAGTGATAACATCTAAGAAGCAGATGCATCATCATCTTGACATTTTTCGTACCTCATCTTGTAAAACAAAAGCTGAACGTTGCTTGTCAAATTCTCTAAAGTTCATACTACCCATATCTTGAGATAATCTATTTAACAAAATGGACAAAAAGGATTAAATATAAAATAAAAGTCAAATAATTATCGCAAAAAACAATATGAAAACACAAGTTAATACAAAATAACTGTTCCGTTGTTCTGGTTTATAAATCTAGATGATTTTCAAAATTTTGAAATTTTAGATAATTTACTCAGCAACTGGTATTTTTAGATAATAAAGGGGCCTCGGCGAAAAATATTCCTTATATCAGTAAATTCAACTTGCCCCTTTATTCAAAGAAAACATAATATCAGTACAATAACTAAAATGCACTGATTAATATCATGTTCTGACCTCGTTAACGCAAAACCTTTGACACATAATCGCATATCTCTAATAAAGCTAAAATAGTTTGATACTTTGTTTAAATGAAGTGTCCGGTTGTTTCTAATTCTGTTAGCAGCTATAAATTTCACGGTAATAATGAAACCGAACATAAAGTAGAAACTAATTCCAATTTCTGTCTAAGGGCGTGAACAAGTGAATTTAAGAACAAAATATCAACAACAAAAGCACAAACTTGATACCTTGGAGCAACCCTCGACAATTTGAGCAAGTGCAATGAGTGTAGCATGACGTTTCTGCCACCCAGGAGCAGCTAAATAAACCTGCAACACTTCATAAGCAACAGAAACAATAGTATTCCCTCCCAAAGCCATCGCTAGCCTATCCAAACACTCCTGCCAAACACTATAATTAGTGGTCTCACCGGCATCCTCATCCTCAGCCTCTGTCGTATGCCACGCATGATCATCCTCAATATCCAACAACATCTGCATCAAAATCTGAAATAATCGTCAAACAAACTGGGGTAACTTCCTCATCATCCCGGGCGCACTCTCCCTCACCTCGGACAGGGTGATCACAAACTCAATAGCTAAATGCTTAGTCCCCTCTTCCAAAATCCCCGCCTCAGCAATTTTCAACATTGAACCCACCACCTCAACAATCTGTTTCCTCGAAAACCTGGGCTCCATCCCAGCTAATTCAATCAAAATCTCCAAGGCCTCCTGAGCAGAGGCCTCTTGCCCAGAATTCAATCCATCTGTCAATGTACCCATCATTAATGGCAACAAATCCTGAAACTTATCCCTCTCATTTTCCCTTTCCAAACCCAGGATAAAATTAAAAGAAGCCCCTAAAGCCGCATTTCTTACATTTAACTCAACCCCACTTCCTAAACACTTCCAAAACACAGAATGAAGGGTATCTAAATACGAAATAAGGGTTTCACCTATATATTGCGCCAATTGAGAAAACAAATTGAAAACTCAATTTCACAAATATTGGAATTATCATAATTAACACATTAAAAAATAATAGGCAATAATTTCGGCCAATTATTGTCAGGTAAAATAATGGCAGCGAGCTCAGAAACGGTGTCATAGAGCTTCTTGGTGATGGATTTGGTGGTTTCGAGGGTCAGGGAAAGAAGGAGAAATGATTTGAGGGTAAATCGAGTGGAAGGAGAGAGAAAATTGTATAGAAATGAATCATCCTTATAATTCTAGGTGAGGAGTTTGCGGAGGAGGACGGCGGACAAGGCGCGTGATTCGAGATTAGGGGAAGAGGAGAGAGATTGAGAAAGCTTGAGAGAGTGTGAATCGGGTTGGGTTTATTTACAGAAATTGAAGAGGATTTCAGATTCGGACCGCTGCTCGTTCATGCCCTTACGTTCACTTGTTCACGCCCTTAGACAGAAATTAGAATTAGTTTCTCCCATCTTTCCCCCTCTTCATTCCACTCGCCAAACCCACAAACCCCTCTCCCTCCTCTAAATGGCATCGTGTCAACGGCTTGACAGATCTGGGCAACGACAATCCTTATGACGGCGAAAGGGAATGGAGATGCAGATTGGGGTTTTTGGGTTTGTGATTTCATGGTGAGGATTGAGTAGTTTGGGGTTTGAGATTGTCGCAAAACCCTAATAATTTCTTCTTGTTATTGGGACATGGTGTTTAATTGAATGAATTTGAGAATTTTTTTTGTTTAAACTTAATGGTTTGTGGCGGGTTGGGAGATTGATTGGGTCGGATTTTTTTAATTTTTTTATGAAATATACTCCTTCCATTCATTCTACGAAGGGTTCATATTTATAAAATTTAAGAATATACATTTTTAATATTTACTTTTATATATCTAAAATATAAACTATCAAATAAATTTGAGAATAATTTTCTATAGATATAAACTACCAAATACGTTTGAGAAGAGATGGTGTATGAAATAAATAAGATAATGCTCATAATCTAATGAATACTTTAATTACAACTATAGTTTGAATTAGAAAAAAATATGAGTTTTAAAGTATAGTATTAATGAATGAATATTTATTTATTTATTTTTAATAAATACAAAATCAATAATCTAAATTATAATTCAAATAACTTTTCATCATTTTTGAAATTCTAAATTTTAATTTTAAAATGAATGCTCTAATTACAATTATAAATAGAATAAGAAAAAAAATAATGAATTTTAAAATATAGTTCATTAATTCTAAATCAATTCAAACCTAATAAATTTTAATAATAAAATTATATTATCCATTATTATTGCCTCATGTTATCGCAAGTAATTTTGAAAGTACAAAATTTGTAACAGGCTAATATATATATATATATATATATATATATATATATATATATATATATGTGTGTGTGTGTGTGTGTGTGTGTGTGTGACTTTTATATAGAAATTATTACGCACAAATAGAAATTACTCCTTTGCTCATGTGTTACGCTGTCTACCGCTACAAGTTATGGCAGTAATTTAGTTAATTAATAAATTAGAATGATTTAGTAGTAACTTAATGGCCCAATAACCCATAGGTCTTAAGTTCAAAACCTATTTGTGATATTTTTGCTTCTTATGTTATATTTTTTGTGTATTAGATAAATTCTATTACCATATATATATATATATATATATATATATATACGGTCCGGATCAAGTACATACCCCTTATCTTACTCACCCATGCTCACCCCCTTTTAGACGACGGTTTCGGTCATACAATCGTCGCTATATACTTTTAACGACGCTATATGTTGTCCGTCGCTAAAAGTATAGGTGACGATTGTATGACCGAAATCGTCGCCTAAAGGGGGGTGAGCACGGGTGAGTAAGATAAGGGGTATGCACTTGATCCTTGCTCTATATATATATATATATACTCATCTTAAATCTCCACATTAAACTAAATATATATAAAGTAACAATGAATATTTATATAACGTAACTATGAATATTTTAATATAAATATTTATAAACAAATATTCATATAAATTTATCTTTAAAATTTATAAACAAATATTTATTTATAAATTTATAAATATTTAATCTAAAATTTATAAATTTTAGATATGAATATTTTTTATAAATATTTATATGAATATTTAGAGATAAATTTATAAATATTTATATGAATATTTGTTTACATATATATTTATATATAAACATATTCATAGTTACTATATATATTTAGTTTAATGTTGAGATTTGTTTAGTATTTTATTTAGTTTGACAAGAAATTTTTAAAAGAATATGTATGCATGTATGTATGTATATGTATATATATATATATATATATATATATATATATATATATATATATATATATATATATATATATATATATGGGTTTCAATTCATGACAACCGATTATTAGGAGTATTATTCCAGCAACCATCATCTCAATCGTTTTCCATCATTGATCAATATAATTAATGGTTGGTATTGAAAAAAATAAAAGTCTTACTGCTACAAGTTGTAGTGACAATAATTACACTTACTTTAGTAGGTTAGTAAGTGTAATTACTGCCACTACAATTTTAACGGCAAAACATTTACTTTTTTCAATTTCAGCCATTAATTATATTGAATATTTAATTCTTTTTTTCAAAATTATATTGTCTTTTGCTCCCGCCTCTCGACACGCAATTAAGTTTTTTAAGTAAAAAAATTGTAACAAGTTAATAATTATAATTTGGTAAGTTAATATATAGAGCAATATGGTCATACACAATTATGTATAATTTATTTGTACATAGTCTGCCAAAACTATGTCGTTTGGGCAGATTTTTTTATATTAAAAAAAAATAGTTTCTCTTCTCCCAAATCAGAAATTAAAAACAAATATGCCAAAACGACGCATTTTTGAAAGACTGCGCACAAATAGAATATACACGACTATATATATGGGCCCCCATTCTTGGCCATCATAGAAATTATGACTGCACAAATAGAAATTACTCATTTGCTCCTCATTTGCTCATGTGCTACACTGTCTACCGCTACAAGTTATGGCGGTAGTTTAGTTAATTAATAAATTAGAATGACTTAGTGGTAGCTTAATGACCCAATAACTCATAGGTCTTATGTTCGAAACCTATCTGTGATATTTTTGCTTCTTATGTTATATTTTTTGTGTATTAAATAAATTCTATTATCATCTATATATATACACATCTTAAATCTCCATATTAAACTAAATATATATAAAGTAACTATGAATATTTATATAACGTAACTATTAATATTTTAATATATATTTATATATATATAAACAAATATTCATATAAATATTTATAAATTTATCTCTAAATATTCATATAAATATTTATAAATAAATATTCATATAATTTATCTTTAAAAATTAGAAAAAAATATTTATTTATAAATTTATAAATATTTCATCTAAAATTTATAAAATTTAGATATGTATATTTGTTATAAATATTTATATGAATATTTAGAGATAAATTTATAAATATTTATATGAATATTTGTTTACATATATATATTTATATATAAAAATATTCATAGTTACTTTATATATATTTAGTTTAATGTTGAGATTTGTTTAGTATTTTGTTTAGTTTGATAAGAAATTTTGAAAAGAGTATAAATATATATATATATATATATATATATATATATATATATATATATATATATATATATATATATATATATATATATACACACACACACACACACACACACACACATATATCATATGTGGATGACGTAGCGAATATTAAACTGTATCCCAAAAAATATGTTGATGCACATATTCGAATCCAAGACCTCCAATTTGAAATATTAATTAATCCAATGACCACTATACCACCTAGGCCTAGTTGCTATTATTTTGCAAGAATTATTATTATTATTATTATTATTATTATTATTATTATTATTATTGTTATTGTTATTGTTATTGTTATTGTTATTATTAGTTTTATTATTATTATTATTACTGTTATTTTTATTATTTTTATTATTATTATTTATTATTATTATTATTATTATTATTATTGTTATTATTATTGTTAGTACTACTATTATTATTATTACTGTTATTGTTATTATTAATATTAGTATTATTATTATTATTATTATTATTATTATTATTATTATTTTATTGTTATTATTATTATTATTATTATTACTACTGTTATTGTTATTATTATTAATATGATTTATTTGCTCTTCAATCCTGGTTAACTGTTTTCTTACAGTTTGAATGAATAGATTAGTTTAATTATTCTGTTTAGACAAGGGCAAAATGTCTTTTATCTTTACTTCTTCTTGTTGATGAGAAACTTCAGAAATATCAACATACTGATTAATAACTAAGGGCTTTAAATTTTCATTTCCAGAGCTAAGTTCAAGAGACTTAGGAGGGGGTGAATAGACTGAATAATATTACCATTTGTGGTAATCCAATCTTTTTGAATTCCAGTTAATACATTTAGTTAATTTTTAGTATAAATATCTGATTTTAAGACAAAATCATAATACCATTTAGCAAATGATAATATACATTGGTTTCTATTCAGATAAGCATAATAATTAGCTTTAATTTCTGTTAACTTATCATTATCATGATTTTTAAAATACCAATTTCTAAAATTCTGGTATTTATCCTGCATGAACTCCTGGTTTAAACATTGGCGAATTTTACTATTTGGAGAAAAATCCATTTAACACTCAAAATTCGTATCACTAGCAGTTGGACTGTAAGGTCTTCTGTTCTGAGGAGTAGCCTCATAAATACCATGAGATATTTGATTTTCAGAAATATGAATTCCTATAACTATGTCTTCATTTTTGACAGACTCATTGCTGGGATTTTTAGAATCTGGATAAACAGATTCTAAAGAGTCAGACACAGATTGTCTAGATGATTCAGGAAAATCAATGTTATAAGAAATATTATTAATAGATCGACTTCTGGTAAAAGGTCTTTGAAATTTTAGATAAACATTTCCATTACTGGTTTGAATAACATCTTCAATGTTTTGTCTAATTATAGGTCTGGTAGGAATATCATTAGTAATTTGCCATTGTTTTGGGAAAGTAATTTCTTCCCAAGGGAGGCTGTTTTTTTCTTGTAAATCGTTGACAAACGTGCTTGATCAACCCTTTCCTCCGATTCCTCCGATCTTCCCTCCCTTAATTGGTATCAGAGCCATGTTAGTTTATTAACATATTAATGAATATATTACTTATAAATTACACATATATGGTCACCTTTGAAAAATGACTGATTTTTCAACTTCTCTTTCAACCGTAGCTAATGCCTCAGCTTCTACAGTTGAAGCAGCCGAACTGATAGCCTATCAGGATGTAAAGGAAGCCTTAGATAAATGGACCATTCCTAAAATCAGACCAGAAACAATTTATAAAATTGGAACCTTTGATTTTATCAGTAAAAGAATAATTAAAACCTTTGAACATGCTGTTTCTTTACAGAATAATGATGAAATTTTATATTTACTGCATGTTGAAGACTTGTACCCCTTTTTACAAAAATATAAATATGTTCACATAGGACTTGTCCAAGTAACCTTCAAACCTTTGACTTTACTTAGCCAAAATACCAGTATTCAGTGCACACTTAGATATGGTAGGTGTCTTAACTAGAAAGCCTCTCTCATGGGAGCTATTGAAACTAGCCTTGCCAATGGACCAGTATATTTTAATATCTACCTGAATTTAAGTGTTGCCCTAACTGATAATAATTTGTCAAACGTCTTAGAAGTGAGAATCATATCTCATGGTTACGAATACCTACCCGGATCCCCTCCTTTTGCCATATTATTCCGTATACACCTTAAAGTTTTAACGACTTTAAATCCCTATATCAGAAAGCAAAGCCAACAAGGACATACTGTCCTTATTGACACTAACCTCTTTAGTAGTCAAGTGGCTATTCCCAGAATGATCCCTTGGGAAGAAATTAATTTCCCAAAATAATGGCAAATTACTAATGTCGTTCCTACCAGACCTATAATTAGACAAAACATTGAAGATGTTATTCTAACCAGTAATGGAAATGGTTATCTAAAATTTCAAAGACCTTTTACCAGAAGTCGATCTATTAATAATATTTCTTATAACATTGATTTTCCTGAATCATCTAGACAATCTGTGTCTGACCCTTTAGAATCTGTTTATCCATAATCTAAAAATCCCAACAATGAGTCTGTCAAAAATGAAGACATAGTTAGAGGAATTCATATTTCTGAAATTAAATACCTCATGGTATTTATGAGGCTACTCCTCAGAACAGAAGACCTTACAGTCCAACTGCTAGTGATATGAATTTTGAGTGTAAATGGATTTTTCTCCAAATAGTAAAATTCGCCAATGTTTAAACCAGGAGTTCATGCAGGATAAATACCAAAATTTTCGAAATTGGTATTTTAAAAATCATGATAATGATAAGTTAGCATAAATTAAAGGTAATTATTATGTTTATCTGAATAGTAACCAGTGTATATTATCATTTGCTAAATGGTATTATGATTTTGTCTTAAAATCAGATTTTTATACTGAAAATCAACTAAATGTATTAACTGGAATTCAAAAAGATTGGATTACCACAAATGGTAATATTTTTCAGTCTATTCATCCCCCTCCTAAGTCTCTTGAACTTAGCTCTGGAAATAAAAATTTAAAGCCCTTAGTTATTAATCTGTATGTTGATATTTCTGAAGTTTCTCATCAACAAGAAGAAGTAAAGATAAAAGACATTTTGCCCTTGTCTAAACAGAATAATTATACTAATCTATTCCTACAAACTGTAGGAAAACAGTTAACCAGGATTGAAGAGCAAATAAATCATATTAATAATAATTGCCAAATTGTTCCTCAAAAAATTGTCCTTTAACCTGCAACTATTAAGCCACCTTTAGAAGTTAATAATTTTAAAATGAAATCTTCTAAAACCAGTGATAATTTTATTGAAAATCTTTTAAATAAAATGAAAGATTTAAAACTCACACCCGCATCCTCGTCCCAGATCAATATGATGTCTAGACAACATTCCTCTCATACCAGTGATGATAATACTGATAATGAAGAAGAAGATTCCGTTATTTCCCCTATTAATATTTTTGAAATCCAGAATAATTTTCAGGAAATGCAAAATATTAATAAAACTACTTATAGCCGAAAGCCTATTAATAGAATGGCTTTATCTGGACCTAGTAGGTACTACTACCCCAGACCTACTCTTCAGGATATTCTGTATGAAGAAGACTTTCTTCATTCCCAGAAGTCTTATCATGGTAAGACCATCTATGAATGGAATATCGATGGTAAAACAGAATATCAAATTTTTGAAACCATCCATCATATCTTGATGTATGATACAGTCTGCAAACAGAATGATAACACAGACCATCAGATCTGTCGTTTCTTAGTAAATGGCTTTACTGGCATTCTTAAAGGATGGTGGGATAATGTACTCTCTGATAACCAAAGAACTAAAATCCTTCAATCCTATAAGAATGATACTGACCATATTACTAAACTTGAAACCAGAAGAGAAGATGCTTGCTACACCTTAGTTCAAGCTATCGTTCATCATTTTGTAGGACCAAGACAGATAAATACCGATAGAAGTAGAGAACTCTTACAGAACCTTCGTTGCCCATCCTTAACCCATTTTAGATGGTATAAAGATGTTTTTTTAATGAAAGTTATGCAAAGAGCAGATGCTAACAGTGAACATTGGAAAGTTTGAAAAAAAATTAGAGATAAACATGACCGTATGAGTATACCTTATGTCCAGTATTCTTATGGTCATCTTATTTCAGTAATTATCGAAGAAGGATTATCATTATGTAATGATATGAAACTTCAACAATTAATGAAAAAACAGAATCTTACTAAAAGACATGAAATAGGAGAATTTTGCGATCAATTCTCTTATGAGACAAAATTACAGTATCCTCAGAAAGCTAAAAAATAGCAAAGTTCTAAGCCTTTTAGATCTTACCGAAAACGTTCTTCTAAGAAATCTTCAAAAACCAAAACCCCTGAAAAATCTTTCAGGAAAAGAAAGAGTAGCAGAAAAAAGATAAATCTAAAATTTAATGCTATAAATGTGGAAAAACAGGACACTTTACTAATAAGTGCAATTCAAAATTAAAACAAAAACTTAATGAATTATCCCTTGATGAGGAAATCCAACAGCAAATTTTTAATTGTTTGTCTAATAACGATTCCGAGTCCAGCTCAGAAAATGATTTAGCAGAAGTCTATTCAGAATCTGACAATAATTCTGACAATGAACAATGTCAAACCTGTACTATTATTAACTGTAATACAGTTACTGAAGCTAATTACTGGAAAGCTATCTTCGAGATGAATGGTTTAGATATTGGAGGTCCCAGTATTAATGTCTTAACTGACCACCAGAAATCCCTTCTCTACCTAGCCGAACAAATTAAAGATCCAGAGATTAAATTAAAATTTTTAGAAATCTGTTATAAAACACAAAAGGCTGAAGATACCCTTCCTATTAATCAGTACAGTATGAAGGAGGTTATGAAACTTAATCAGGTCGTTTCTACCATTGAGAAGCCTATTACTATTCAGGATCTAAAAAATGAAATAAATATTTTAAAATCTGAAATAAAACAATTACAGAATAATAATATTATTATCTTTCAAGATTTAAACAATATTAAAAATTAGTTAAATCACAAACAGGATAATATAGAATCCTCCAAACAACCAGAATCTTTTGATAAACCAGAATCTTCTGAACAATATTTAATGCTTATGAATCAAGTAGTCTTCCAGAAATGGTATATTAGAATTACTTTTATTATTAAACCAAATTTTATTATCAAAGACGCTATTGACCTTTTTGATAGTGGTGCTGATATGAACTGTATCCAGGAAGGACTTATCCCTACCAAATACTTTCAAAAGACCACTCAATCTTTAACCAGTGCAAGCGGAAATACTATGAATATTAAGTATAAAATTCTTGAAGCCTTATTCTGTAATCAAGGTCTTTGTTTACCTACTTCTTTTGTTCTTATCTGTAATATGAATCAAAGTATCATTCTAGGCACCCCCTTTTTATGCCTTTTAATGCCTATTTCAAAAATTGAAACTTTAGGAATTTATACAACTCTTAATAACATACATATTATTTTTGAATTTATTACAGAACCCTACACTAAAGAATTAAATCAAGTCAAAAACATGATTTATTCTAAAGACAATCAAATCAATTTTATTCAGAAAGAAATAAAATTTGTTACTACAGAACAGAGAATTTTACAACCTTCTTTATAGGAAAAAATAAGATTAATCCACAAAACTCTTCAAACAGAAATCTGTAGTGATGTCCCAAATGCTTTCTGGAACAGGAAGAAGCATATTATTTCTCTTCCTTATATCCCTAATTTTAATGAAAAAAATATTCCTACTAAATCTCGACCCAGCCAGATAAAGAAAGAATATTTACTCATTTGCAAAACTGAAATTGAGTCCCTTCAACAGAAAAAAATAATAAAACCCAGTACCTCTCCTTGGAGCTGTACTGCCTTTTATGTCAATAAAAATTCAGAAATTGAACGAGGAACTCCACGACTCGTTTTCAACTATAAACCTCTTAATGAAGCCCTTCAATGGATTAGATATCCAATTCCGAATAAGAAGGATCTTCTTGACCGACTTCATGATGCCACTATTTTCTCAAAATTTGATATAAAATTAGGATTTTGGCAAATTTAAATTAGAGAACAGGATACTTATAAAACTTCTTTTACAGTACCTTTTGGTCACTATGAATGGAATGTTCTTCCATTTGGAGTAAAAAATGGACCTTCAGAATTCCAGCACATTATGAATGATATTTTTAATCCTTTTACTGAATTTATTATCTGTTACATTGATGATGTTTTAATCTTCTTTTCATCCATTGAACAGCATATAAAACATTTATATATTTTTAAAAATGTTATCATAAAAAATGGTTTGGTAGTTTCTGCTCCTAAAATGAAACTTTTCCAAACAAAAATTAGATTTCTCGAACATAATATTTCCAATGGAACTATTATTTCTCGGACATAATATTTCCGGATGAAATCAAAGACATTAATCAACTGCAAAGGTTTTTGGGAAGTTTAAATTATATTCGTGATTATTATCCAAATCTTTCCCAAGATGCTTCTATTCTGTATACTCGTCTTCGGAAAAATCCTTTACCCTGGACTGAAGAACATATTGATGCAGTAAGAAAAATTAAATCTAGAGTTAAACAGTTACCTTGTTTATCCCTACCTAATCCTGAATGGAAAAAAATTGTTCAGACCGATGCTTCTAATACAGGATATAGTGGTATTTTAAAACAATTTAATCCTAACAGTAATAAAGAAGATCTTATTCGCTTTACTTCAGGAACATGAAAAAGACCTTCTTTAAATTATCCTACTATTAAAAAAGAATGTCTTTCAATTGTCAAATGTGTTTTAAAATTTCAGGATGATCTTTTAAATCAACACTTCTTAATTAGAGTTGACTGTTCAGCTGCAAAACAAATCTTTAAAAAGGACGTTCAGAATTTAGCATCCAAACAAATATTTGCTACTTGGCAAAGTATTTTATCAGTATTTGACTTTGATATTGAATATATCAAAGGAAACCAGAATTCTTTACCAGATTTTCTAACCAGAGAATATTTACAGGAATGACCAGTAGAGGTCGTGGCCGCGGCCAAAAAGGTCGAGGCAGAACTAATCTATATTATACAGAATTTCCTAGCTTGAACACTTAGTCCAGTAATTCTTCGGCTTCTTCTAGCCAACCTACAGTAAAACATGTTCTTCTTTTACTCGAACAGTATATTCCAAATACTTATGTAGAAGAAACAGTATTGTTTATTGAACAGAATGATGAGAAATGGATGAAAGATCTATGGGAGATCAAGCGACGTTATTTAACGACTCAACAGTCTCCTCCTCGTTTTAACCAGTATCGTTATGTATATGAGCAAATTATTTTAGAAACAGCATCTATGGATATAAAGCACACACTTCATGATCCATCTAAACCGACCAGTCCAATCCAATACAGTAAAACCACAATCAAGAGCATCATGCCTCTTGTCAATTGGGGTATCAATCCTCATACCACCCGTATCATTGAATCCACACATTTAACAGAAACCAGATACAGTTATTAGGATTATATTGATTCCTTTACACAAGTATTTTATTACCAGAATCTCATCCATAACCACTCTTGGTTCATCCGTATATGTCCCGAAGTTTTAAAAAACGAAATTCCCAACTGGTTTTTTGTTTGGTGGGATAAAATAGGTATCACTATTGACACCCTACCAGAATCAGTTCAAACAGCATTCAAGGAATGGCAAGTTGCCTATGCCCATATACCAGTAAATAAAGAATTATCTATGCAAAAACTGTTTGCCCATTTCATAATCTGTTTTGGAATTCTTTGGATTTGGAAGTGGGATTTTCAGTGCGATTATCAGAATAAAATCCCTCGCCTAAAAAGAGTATTTTTTTACCAAGTGGTGGGATAAAGGGCTTAATCCCACTTTACTAGAACTCCTAAAGACCATAAAAGGTCATACCTAGGCATGTTTAGATGTTATACCTCAGAGCCTTCCAGCATCAACGCCAGTTAATCCCTTTGTTAAAATCCAAACAGAATTAAAACAAAAATTTCCAAACCTTACTGAAATTGAACTATTAGTCAAAACTATGGATTATATGAAAACACAATTCTTACAATCCTTAGTCCCGGATGATGCCTCTATGAAGACTGTTAACAGTGATGAAGAATCTGAACAGGATGACAATCAATTCAATGTGTTAGCAGGAGAAAGTCAAGAACCGGAGCCTACCATGGGAGACTTTTGGGATTCTCTCACTTCAATGATTTCTGAGAAAATGGCACAGGACAAAAAAGGAAAAGGAAAGTCATAAAGTCATTCCACTACAGCATCAATAATCAGAAGAAAACAAGTACAATGTTCCCACCAGCAACGATGCATATCCAGTTACCTCTCAATTATCAGAAGCTGACAACCACCTGTCCACTATAGTATTCCCACTTTGCCGACAGCTTGTCTCTTATCCTCCACTTCCTACGGCTAAGGGATAAAGAAGAAAAGATAAGGATTACTGCTCGACTCCACTATCCAGGACACGTTTGATCCTTTCTCCCCTTCTCTTTTGTATAAATAAGGGAGACCTCACCCTTGTTGAGGTAGAACTTTCTTTAGAATTTTCTTTTGCGTTCTCTTTGTACCTCTCTCTGTAAAATACTTGATAAATATATAAATCTGGAGTTTGAAGATATCCAAGACTCTTCTGTAAGTTTTAATTATTGCTTCCGTTAATTATTATGTTTCCTTACTTGAGCTTTTAAATTATCATACTGACAATAGTAATCGATACAAAATAGCATATCAATCTGCAACAGATAATTATAATCATTCTTATTTCTTAGAACAGTTTTACACATCAGAACATTATATTGATTTAACAAAAACCGCCATACAGGAAGAAACATGCCGGTTCATATTTTTGGGTAGGACCCCCCTACCCCTAATCAACAATAATTTCATGAGATCATATATGTGGTAATTTATCTGTAAATATATATTTAATATGTTTTTAAAATTTCATGCCATGTATTAATTAAGATAGATCAGGATTAATTCTTGATTAACTGGGACGTCACCAAAGTCGCGTTTTGAATCTTTGCCTTTATTCTTGTGGAGTGTGGCTGTTTTTTTCTTATAAATAGTTGACAGATGTGCTTGATCAACCCTTTCCTCCGATCCTCCCTCCCTTAATTGTTATTATTGTTATTATTATTATTATTATTATTATTATTATTATAATAATAATAATAATAATTATTATTATTATTATTATTATTATTACTGTTATTGTTATTATTATTATTAGTACTACTATTATTATTAATATGACTGTTATTATTATTATGAATGTTATTATTATTATTACAATTATTATTATTATTATTATTATTATTATTATTATAAGTGTTATTGTTATTATTATTATTATTATCAGTACTATTATTATTATTATCTTAATTTAAGGCAACATTTTAATAGTCGTTGCAAAAAGTTGTATAAAATATGCAACAAAAATAAAAATTATGACGCCCCCAAAATAGGTATACAACACCCATTCTGAGTCGTCAAAATATATGGTACAGATACAGATACAACTACAACTTTATTAATACAACATAAAAACTGTGAGTTTAAATACAAATATTGTCATCTAGACAATATCCACACTCAAATAAGTCCTCATTACAATTATTGATATATTATTTTATAAAAATGGTGAGGACTACTAAAACGACTTTCTAGAACCTTCATTCCATACCCCGATTAGTACTCGCTACATTCTCGCCTCCTAAGAAGAAATATGGAACAAAAGGAAAAGGGTGAGCTCAACTAGCCCAGTAAAGAACATTATGACTAAGATAATATAAAACAAATTATCGTTAGTCCTCAACAGGAAAAAATCTAATAAAATACAATAGACAATAAGTTTGAAATCAATATTCGCAGCGGAAATAATAATTCATTAGAAGAGTTAAGTAGAGAATGAAATCTACTATCTTCTATATATGAATTTAAAAGTTCATCGTCTATCTTTTATCCCTGTAACATCAATCAATATATAACTGAAATCAAATATTCATCTTTGCACTACAGGCCAAAGATATTCATCAGTTGGTCATGTTCATCTAAACACCTGTTCATCTTTGCACTACAGGCCAAAGATATTCATCAGAAATCATTAATCTTTGCACTACAGGCCAAAGATATTCAATTATATCATCATTTAGGACGGAGGATGATGAAAAATATTTTAAAGAAAACGAATACAGTGAAACAAAAGAATAAATATTAAGGATTCGTATTTCACCTATTCCATGTCTAAAAATACCTCATAAATAATCATAGTAGAGTAAAATTCAAGAATGATCAAAACATGGATACAATCAAAGCTAGTATCCATAATAGATATTTTGGACGAAAAACAAAAATTTAATTTTTCTGTGAATAGTGCCGTATTCGTGAATAGTAACTCCGACACTAAAAGATAGAAATTTTACAAAAAAATCATCATGCTTCGTGAATAGTACTCATAAATAGTAACTCGTGAATAGTAACTCATGAATAGTAACTCATAAATAGTAACCCTGACATGAAAAAGTTTCAAATTTGATAAAAAGTTCCAAACCAATATTTTAGCATAATGATATTGAAGAAATAATATCATTTACGAAGAAAATAGCATCCCTTACCTCAAAAGGATAGTACTTCTGACTAGAATACTACATATAGTGCTGAAAGAACTTGCACCGTATAGCAATACTCATAGTACTAAAATACTCACAAAAATACGCTCAATATATCGAAAGAGAAAAAGATAGAAAACTTTAGTTTCTAGTGTGATTTTCAATTCTAACCTAAGTACCCTATTTTTAGGAAAATGCTTAGAACACCAAAGTAGAAAATTTAATATAATATTAATATATATTATTAAGTTTCCTACGCCAACATTTGTAGATCTGAATTCAGCCATTAATGTCACATGTTAGACCCACTTAACTCACCAAAAATGTTTTCTTTGAAAAAAATAATTTAAACTTCCAAAAATCAATTATTTTCAGAACTTTGGAACTTCAATAATTCATAATAAATAGCCCTTTTGTCAGAAAAATTCGAACCCTATGTCTTTTTATAGGAAATTCCATTATCTACAACTTTGCAGAAGAAAGTTTTTCCAAAATTCCAAACAGAAATTGACCGAAATCCACAAACGGGCGATTCTAAAGTCTATAATCAAATTTCAGTCAAGAAATGGGCCCTTAGACATGTTTAACATGTTTTAAACAACTTTTGTAACAAAAATACTCTTCCTTCTCATATACTCATATATCCCACATTCATTGTAAAAATACCATCATTATTATATTATAATAATATAATAAAATATTATTTTATCAGAAAAGATAAAATATCGATTTTCAACAATTGTCACTTTAAAAAAAAAATTCCGTCTATATCCACATAAAATGAATATTTTTCTCATCATATAAATTAATAATTAATTATTCACAAATAATATTACAGAATCACAATACCGACAACCAGACAGTTCTCAGGAAAGATGGGGCTTTCCAATAAGGATTTCTCCTTACTGGCGCGCAATTAGGTGACCAAACCTCTCCTTAGACAGAACTTTTTAGACATTGCCAATAATGTTATCTAATAATATTATTCAGATAATATGAATTATTGCTTCGATAATGGAAAATACTGTGTAGTGACAATTATTGAAACAACAGTAATATAGAATATCAATACAACAATTATTGAATCAATAAAATAAAATACTAAACAGTAATTACTGTAACAGTTATTGAGTAGTTCCTTCTTACGTAAGAATCAATAATTGGTGTAATACCGTGTGCTACTGTGCAACAACGCGTATTACTATGTTTTAACCACCGGGTATTCCAACAGTATTAACGGTAATAACTGCGCCGTTATTTATAAACAACTTATACTTGTCATTTTCTTCATCCAATCTCTTTTCGTTATAGGGCCCACACAAGGCTGCGCCGTCGTACGAATATTCCCCAATAGTAAGAATATTCCACGACCAAACGAATATTCTCCGATAAAAAATGAATATTTTATAACCACTTCCTTATTTAAAATATTTACGTATTTTACCCACAACTAACCACATTAATCAAATCAACCCTTACTATTTCAAAATAATAAATAGAGGAAATTTAATTTTATTTATAATAAGTTGGGGTCTTACAACCTCCCCTCCTTATGAAATTTCGTCCTCGAAATTGACGTACGTACCTGGTGTTTCGAAAAGATGAGGATACCTCGCTTTCATTTCTGTTTCCAACTCCCAGGTCATTTCCTCAATAGCATAGTTTCTCCACAAAACTTTAACGTGTTGTATGACCTTCTTGCTTAGGACATGTTCCTTCCTATCCAAGATCTTGACAGGTACCTCTTCGTATGTTAAGTCTTTGGCTATCTCGTCCGGTTCTAACTCAATGATGTGGTTCAGGTCTTTCACATATTTACGAAGCACAGATATATGAAAAACATTATGAACACGAGACATAATTGGAGGTAACGCGAGTCTATAGGCCACATTTCCTACTCGGTCAAGAATCTGAAATGGACCAATAAATCGTGGATTGAGCTTTCCTCTCTTCCCAAATCTTGTAACTCCCTTCCATGGAGCCACACGCAACAATATATGATCCCCAATACTAAATTTCACGTCCTTTTGATGAAGAACCACATAACTCTTTTGTAGATCCTATGCCGTTTGTATACGTTGTCGAATCATTTAGATCTTCTCTGTAGTCATTCGTACCAACTCTGGTCCCAACAACGTTGCTTCTCCTACCTCATCCCAACATAATGGAGAGCGACACTTTCGTCCATACAATGCTTCAAATGGAGCCACACCTATACTTGCCTGATAACTGTTGTTGTAGGAGAATTCCACCAATGGTAGGTACTTATCCCAACTCCCTTTGAAATTGAGGACAAAAAGTCTTAATAGATCTTCAAGAGTTTGAATAGTCCTCTCTGATTGTACGTCTGTTTGAGGATGGTATGCCGAAATGAACCGTAAATCTGTACCCATAACTTTTTGCAAGCTAACCCAAAATCTTGAAGTTAATCTTGGGTCACGATCCGAAACTATGGATACTGGCATGCCATGCAACCTCACAATCTCATTCACGTACATACTAGCAAGACGTTCAAGGGAATAAGTCTCCCGTATCGGCAAGAAATGAGCAGACTTGGTTAATCTATCAACAATAACCCAAATAGCATTTATGTCTTAAGAAAACGTGGGAAGACCCGTAACGAAATCCATTGTAATGTGTTCCCACTTCCATTTTAGAATCTCAAGTGGTTGCAATGGACCTTTTGGCACTTGATGCTCCGCCTTTACACGTTGACAAGTTAAACACCTAGATATAAACTTCGCGATCTCTCTCTTCATATTGTTCCACCAAAATGTATGTCGAAGATCATGATACATTTTGGTACTCCCAGGATGGATTGCAAACGGTGTGTTGTGTGCCTCCATCATGATTCTATGCTTCGAGTTAGAATCGTTAGGAACACAAAGTCTGGAGTGGACTCGAAGTATTCCTTCTTCATCGATTCTTGCTTCTTGAATAGTACCTTCTTGTACTTTCTTCTTCATACGCATCAGCTCCGGATCTGTGGCTTGAGCAACTTTAACTTTTTCGATTAAAGTCGGTTCTATGCGTATACTTGACATCATTGCATGGGTCCCCGGAGTCTTGAATTCTATCTTCATCTTTTGTAAATCACACAAAATGGGCCTTTGTTTTAACAACATCACATTTGTTCCCGCGTATGATCTTCTACTCAATGTGTCAGCTACCACGTTCACTTTTCCAGGATAGTATTGAATGGTGTGGTCGTAGTCTTTAAATAGCTCGAGCCAACGTCATTGCCGCATGTTAAGTTCTTTTTGGGTGAAGAAATATTTTAGACTTTTATGGTCTGAATATACCTCCACTTTTTCCCAATATAGATAGTGCCTCCAGATCTTTAGCATGAAAACGACTGCTTCCAACTCTAGATCATGAGTAGGATAATTCCTCTCATATTCTTTAAGTTATCGCGAGGCATAGGCTATGACTTTCCCACATTGCATGAGAACACATGCTAACCCTTTGCGTAAAGCATCGCTGTAGATAACAAATCCATCCGTACCAGATGGTATTGTCAGAACAGGTGCCGAAATGAGTCTCCTCTTGAGATCTTGGAAACTCTTCTCACATTCCTCGCTCCATACGAATTTTGTATCTTTATGAGTCAGCTGAGTTAACGGAGTAGCGATTCTAGAAAATCCTTCCACAAATCTTCGATTATAACCAGCTAAGCCCAAAAAGCTACATACTTCGGTCACCGATTTCGGTTGCTCCCAACTTTGTATTGCTTCAATCTTCGTCGGGTCAACAGATACTCCATGTTTTGACACTACGTGCCCAAGGAATGCTACTTCCTCAAGCCAGAACTCGCATTTCTTCAGCTTGGCATATAGCTTGTTATCACGAAGCCTTTGCAGTACCAGCTTCAAATGCTGCTCATGATCTTCACGGCTTTTGGAATATATAAGGATGTCATCAATAAAGACAACAAAGAACTGATCCAAATAATCCTTGAATACTCGGTTCATCATATCTGTCAGAAATAAGCATGTGAATGTTATTCCTATTTATATATGATTTGATTATGATATATATGTATATGAATGAATAATATGCAAGTATGCTTGTATTAAGAAAAGTTGTAAAATCCTCTAATAGATAATAGAAATATGTCTACAGGACTTAGAATGAATTGATCAAATATGTTAGGTTGATCCTACATAAGAAAGACAGCTTTGTAAAGTCCTTAAAAAGAAAAAATGTACAAGGACTATAAAGATAGAAAGATCAAGCATGTTAGGTTGATCTTATGATGTAATAGATAGGCTAGTCTGATCATCGAGCACTGCACCAGAAGTCGTAGTCTGCCAGGTGAGTCAAGGTTAACTCGGGAGCTATCGAGGCCGAATAGGAGTATGCAAGATAGTAGATCTCGGAGTTCGTAGACTACCAGGGGAAACGAAGAAGGATCGTAGTGTATCGGGAAGAGTTTCCTCGGGATCGTAGTGTGCTGAGGAAGTCATGTTCAGAATCGTAGAGATAGCCTGCCTACGAGCTGACCGGTTATCTACCGAAGCCAAAAACAGAAACGAAGACTACACTCAGAGTCGTAGAGTCTACTGATGCCGAAGCCAAGTCAAGGATCGTAGATCACACTCTGAGTTCGTAGAGTCTATTGATTATATGTAGAGATCTTAGTCGAGCAAGATCAGATGAAGACAACAAGCACAAGGCAGAACCGTAGAGTGTCAATATTTGATCTCGGGATCGTAGTGTCTGCACAGCCGAAGCTGAATCGTAGAGTGCAAAACTATGACTCCAACAGAAGTGCTCAGAATGCTAAGTCAGAATCGTAGAGCAGATACGGTTCTCAACGAATAAGCACTCCCAGAATATCCAAAGATATGAGGCCTCTGGTTGGAAATGCAAAGATGCATTCCACAATAAGGGAACCAGAGAACACTCAACGAATGGCATGCAGGCTAACAGAAGATCTCAGCACAAACTCAATCAGCATTAAGATTGAGGTGTAAGGCCATTCATGATGAAGTCTTCCACAAGGAGATCCAAAGAAGACTTCAGAAGCTGACTAAGGAAAGTCAGCTTATGCAGTAGTTATCAAGTGTATAGAAGACAACGATCTTGGAAGCAACCAAGATCGTAATGTTTGCCAAACAAAGAAGGAACTGATGGAAGGTGAACCGAGATACTGGTCAGCCTCTGAAGAGCAAGGCTAGAGTGATTAAGTGCAAGGTCAGTTCATTGATGATAAGTGAACGGTAGATCACAAGGAGAAAGCAAGTTGGACGCGCCTCAAATCTGAAGTGTCTTGATGTTTAGAAGGGGACCAGAGCAAGGAATTAGGCCATCAGTATCTGAGAACAGTCGAAGCAGATAAAAGTATTGAAGCACTGCACAATACAAGGAAGAGGTATTCTACATTGAAGATCCAATCAACACTCTTCAGGATCATAGTGTTAACTCTACTATTCAACGAGCAACAATCAGCAAGACACTACGATCAGGTCCTTGAAGACATGCATCAGAATCGTAGAGTTTGAATACCTGAAGACTGAAGCATTGGCAACGGTTCAATCTGAAGGGTAATATTCAAAAAAATGCTTATTGAGAGCATTGATGCAAAAGGACAACCTCTGATCTAGAAATCAGAAGAAATAAAGTCTTCAACCTGACCAAGACAGTAAAGTGATACATCTGACAGTGTAGGTGAAACAGTAGACTGCAGCATCAGAAAAAGTATGACAAGTCACATCAAGCAGTCTGCATCAAGCAACTTGAGATTTGTGAAGATATTTGAATAGCCTTCAATGGTTACTTTCCAACGGAAGGATTGGGAAGAAGTATAAATGAGAAAGAGCTTCAAAGCTCAAAGGTTGCTGGAGTTGCCGAGTTTGAAGAGAAGGTGGACTGATCTAAACCTTGTGAGATAGTGAGTCCGCAGGCTCACTCTACGATCCACCAAGAACACTCAAAAGATAGATAAAGAAAAATGTAGAAGTGAGAGTTCTACTACATGAAGAGTGTTCTGAATTGCCGAGAGAAAGGAGAGCATCATGCCATCTGGATGTCCATCATGAGAAAACTCTAAGTACAACAGAGAAGAGCTTACGGTCATCTTAGCAAGTCCATCATGAGAAGGCATCGAGTAGCAAGAAGGGAGATCACAAAAGCCATCTTGGTGTCAAGCATGAGACAGCTTCTAAGTACATAACAAAAGTGCTTACAGTCATCTTAGAAGCCTCTCATGTGCAGTCATCAAGTACCAAGGAGAATGATCTTCAAGGCAGTTCATCAAGGGGTAATCCGGAGTAGTTGAGTAACCTAAGAATCTTAGCATCATGCAACACTCAACTGCTCTTCAAGGACGATCAAGCAGAGCTGTTAAGGATAGAAGTTGTTTAGAGCATGAAGACATTTTAGCAGCTCAGCACCGACTCCAACAACAATAAACAAACAACTCAACAAAGCCAGGGCCTGAGGGGTCCTTGTCCAGGGGGACTAAAAAAAGCAGGGCCAAAGGGTCCTTATCCGGAGGGACTAAACGAAGTTTCAAGCCTGCTGGGCTTGAAGAGTTCCTAGGGAACTAGAGGAGTTCCAAGGCTGCTGGCCTTGAAGAGTTCTTCGTGAACTGAAGTCCCAAGGCTGCTGGCCTTGAAGGAATCTTATTGATTCAGGGTGTTCCCCTTCCTTAGTGGAAATCCTGCTAGTTGAAACAAGAAGAGTGGATTAGGAGCTTGAGTCTCTGAACCACTTAAAATCCCTTGTGTCTTTTACATTATGTCATTTACATTATGTATTATAACTGTTATAATTGTTATGTATGTTTTAACCGCTTACAACTAATCTTACTCTACGAATAATGTATGTATGATTATGGATATATCAATGATGGGGATCTTTTACTTATTCCGCTGTGCTTGAAAAGATTCTTATGTTTATCATATGTTAATTATGAACAAAATAATATAAACTAGAAAAGTATTTAAAATAAAAAGGATTTATTCAACCCCCCATTCTAGATCTATCGTGCCCTCTAGGAACTAACAATTGGTATCAGACCAGGTTCTCATGCTATATTCAAAAGCTAATCGCTTTGAGTCTGATCCCAGGCACAAACATTGTTCTAAACTTAGTTTAGTAGTAAGTAACTTGTTATGTGCAGATGAGCTCACATGTTGGAAATATTGTGTATAGGTTAAATGTGCATATACACCTGAAGCTACTCAGATTGGTCCATGGTCTCTATTGGTACATCAACAAGACCAATCCTAGCCTATAGTCAATCTTGTAGTTCTAAGATTAGACGAGAACACTCAAGAGACGTCAATGACAAAGGGTCAAGCACCATCCAGTCTGAAAGATGAAGAAGCCATACATGCTAAGAAATGATTATCGAGAGAAGAAAGAAGATCTTCTCAAACTTATGTTTGGCCAACCATCAGCTGTGTGCAAACTCTGTCAGCTAAAGGAAGTCAAAGATCTTAATGCTGAGATTCTTTTGGCCTATATCTTCAAGACCACTACTGATTGATTAAAGGCCAGCAAGAGCAATGAGTTGTCAGGAGCAAAAGTAAAGCTAAGCACATCAATACCTAAACTCAGTATATCCATGATAAATGACTGTTTAGTAACTGACAGTAAAAAGGTACGGTTCCTCACTATTATAAATGCATTCATCATAATTGCATCTCCGTGTGAACTATAATAGGATTCTGTCAAGAAGTCATAATCTACCTAAAATTATGAAGAGAGAAAGTAACATGAGGATGGAAACTCAAATGACTATAAACTTTCTCTCCATCCAAGTTTTAGGTTGAAGATGATATCTTGGAGGAAATCTGAAATGGGTCATAAGAGCATCACAGGCCTAGTATATTTTATGAGTAGTAATCTCTGTTGGTGGGTTAGTATGTATGTATGTACAAACCTATGTTCTAAATGTTTGATAACTTATAGAGTATAATCAGTTCTACAAGAGGATCTTGCTGATTTGTAGAAACTGATCACCTCCATGAATCAACTAGACACTCATAAATCGTAGAGTTGATTTCCACTCTATGAACACTTTAACATTGTGAACATAACCCAGTGAATGATGAAACATCATAGATAGAGAGTGTGTTATTAGATGCCAAATCCCACATACACTCACCATTATGCATCTCAAAATGTATTATCGTAAGATAGTTGCAAGCATGGATATGTCTGTTGATGATAAATATGATGATTATCTAAATAAGAGGAACATGGGTGTAGAAAACTAACCTAGCAGGACCCATGTAACTATGGGTACCAAAAATAGAAATATATTTAAACCTGCAGGTACTTGGTCAGTCTGACCACACTAAGGAATTATGAAGCAGAAGACTTCAGTCAAGAAGATTCAACCAGCAGAAGGCTAAGGACTGTTCAGAAATGAGTCTGATAAAGTTCCTATATGTCCAAGCCTGTCCTTGAAGACCCTCTGAGCTAACCAGAATGGAGCTCACATGGCTGCAAATCTGTATGTGGGAGCATGCCATGTAACAGAAGATAAAGAGGATTCTATATGCTCATATCAATAAATGCATGTTGTATGAAAAGGATTCTCAGGGGAAGCTCACAACATAAGATCATTGAGCTTAAGACAAAAGAAGTTCATCAAGAAGCAGAACTTCTCAATCTCAGGACTGTCAAAGGAGACTACATTCATAGTACTGTCAAATGATCGTAGAGTGATCAATCCTGGAAATACTCATCTCTATGATACAAGAAAATCCGAGCGATGATGGAGATTCCAGTCAGAAGGAGATATGCAAGGCTGCCTTCAAATTAATCTGAAGAAGAGGGAATCACATCTATCTGTGAAGGAATAACAGCACTAATAAACCTTGAAGAGATATACCAGCTACAGAGTCCCAAAACTTTGTAGCTGATGAACCAAATTAAGATCTATAGTCAGTAGGAACGTCTCAAAACGTACTACTGATAATCCTTCAGCCATCCAATCCATAATCGTTAAGTGCCTACGATCAAACATATGATCGTAGTATAAAAATAAGGAGGACACCACGATTTCAGCAAGCAGTTGTCTAAAGCTGGTAGAAGACCTCCCCGCCAGAAATGGTCTAATGAGATGTTATTGCAAATCATTGCCATAGCACTTCATCTGGAAAGCGCTTCAGGGACAAACCTGACCCTTAGCTCACTCTAAGAGGTTGGCCCTTCCTGAGCTACCTTATCCCAGAAGGAATGCTTGATCTAGTTCATCTCAAAAGAACCAATTCAGTCAACGATCGTAAAGTTGAGTCTAAAGAGTACTAAACGATCGTAGTGCAACCTCAGCGATCGTAGAGGAAAAATCAACGATCGTAGTCCTACCAAAGGGTACACCATTTCACAAGGAACCGGAAGAATGAGACATCTGCTAAGCCATTCAAGTTAAGGAGATAAGTTCGAATGCATCAGTGATTGAGCTATGCTGCATCTAAGTAAGGAGGAAAGACAAAGTCATCCACTGCAACATCTCTCAGAAGATTATCGTTGAGTTAACAAAGGAAATCGTAGAGTCTATAGTTGCCTCATCATGCTACTCTACGAATCAAAAGGTCAACGGTCAAAGCCACGTTAATTAAACGTCCACTCTTCTGATAACTGAAAAGTTGTGGGGAGTTATAGTTCATTACTGGGCAACGTGCAATCAATGGACAGTTGACACATCACTAAGTGTGCAGAGTTAGAAGGAACTGCCATAAAGACAATTTTAAATCTGCAGACAGTTACCAAAAGATATCGAACCTTTTTCCCTCCCATTTTCAAAACCCTAGAAAGCTTTTCAAGAGCAAAATCAGTTAACCCTCCAGAGCCTTACCAAATCACAGACAGCCATCTCTCATAAACCACTCTAAATCAAACATCCACAGTCTTCGAACTATTCAAATGGAGAACTGGCAAGTTATCACCGGCATTCAGCTTGGAACCAAATCGTTTGAGAAATCTGAGAAGAGATTCAGGGACATACTTGAGCTCGTGAAGAAAGCTGGGTTTTTAGAATGTCTTGAGGCAAGTACTCGTGTGTACATTGACCTGGTTAAAGAGTTCTACTCAAACGTCTCCATAAACTCTGGAACTCTCTCTACCAAGGTTAAAGGTCAGATTCTGAAGCTGAAATCTTCTGACCTAAATCAATGCCTAGGTTTTCCTAACCAAGGGCTGAAGAACCTTAAAGATGTCAACACTAAACAAGCAAAGGAGTTGATGGGGTACCAAAGAAACCCTAGCTTCAAAGACATGAAGAAGAAGGAGTTTCCTGAAGAATATGAGTTCCTAGCTGAAATTGTTAGAAAGTGCATACTGTGCAAAAACACTATACATGATACAGTGATTGACCAACAGTTGAAGATAATGTATGCAATAGTTCTGAAGAAACAAATTGAATTTGGAAATATCTTGCTAGATCAAATTTTCAAGTGGATAGAGAAGGCTGAGAAGAAGAAATCCACTGAAAAGCCCTTGACCAAGGTGTTTCATGGAAGGCTACTGAGTATCATACTGAAGAAGAAGCTAGGAAGGAAAATCAAGGATGGTGAGGGGGAAGCCTTAAATGTGCACAAAGTGAAAGCCTGACACAATCTGCAACGAAGGACAAATTTAGTTGCTAAACATATACTTTTAGCAACGACTTTTAAAGTTGTTGCCCAAAAAATCGTTGCTAAAGGCCCATTTTTTTGTAGTGTAAAGCAGTATCATGTAGATTATTAAAAGTCTTTAATAAATTAATACTTTTTATTAATAAATGAATAAGATTGTTACAAAGTATATGATTTATCATCAAAAAAGATTGGCTTATGTGCATACTACTTTCAATCTCCCACTTGCACTAAATCTAATCGTCATGGTATCTTATACTCTTCTTCTCTAAGTGACGATTATCTTGTTATTGGATAAGATTTAGTTAATGGATATGTAATATTGTTCTTGAGAGTCCACTATCTCTATAGTGATTTCCCATCTTTCAATGATTCTTATAATCAAATGAAAGTGCCACAACACATGTTTAGATCCAAGATGAGACTTAGGAACTATTCTTAGTTCTTTAATAAACTTTTCATCCAAACAATCAACTTTTAACTTCATTTATAGCTATATATTTTGTCTTTATCACTAAACCAGCAACTCTTTGCTATTTGAAACCTTTCCAATTCACTTCACCATTGTTCAAGGTAACGCTTTATCTTAAAGTGGATTTTCTGTCGTCTTGGCCTGTTTGAAAAACTTGAGTCTGTTAAGCCCTCTAGTTTTAATTTAGACCCACCATAAATTTTAATCACATCTTTAGTGTCGGTTAAGTACTTTAAGATGTTTTTCTTTGACTCACAATGAACTTCTCCAAAATATGATTGATCATCATCCAATCTCATATATTTCATTGTATACATGATTGTCACTCACGTGATCTCTCTTCTCAGGAGTCTATAGGGACTATTAAGAGAGATACACTCCATGGCTCATAAACATGAGACATGTCTTGGAGTTTTCCATGAAAAACGACTTTAGCATCAAATGAATATACATTCCTTGGGTTAAGGCGATCATCCTCTTGAATCTATCTATATAGATTTTATCCCCAATTAAGATATTCTTCTCAAATCATTTATGGAGGAATGTTTAGACAACTTTATCTTTACAGATTGTAGCATTTGTATATCATTTCTTATTCGTAGTATATCAATATATAATACTAGGAATGTCACGACGCTCCCACTGACCCTTTTGTACACACTAGGTTCATTCTTATTTTTGATAAAATCAAACTCTTTTGATTGTCTCTTCAAAACGAATGTTCTATATTTGAGAAGCTTGTTTCAATCCATTTCTCTGAGTGTCTACAACTCTTACCTCATTGTATGTAATTGGATCATCATCTTCTATGATGTGTACCTCATCATCTATGATGAATCCATACCTCCTAGGTATCTTCGGTACTATTCCATATTTACAATTCAGTTGTGGTACAATAGGTGTATCTACAGGTTCCTCTTATTTGACTTATAGTGTTTTGTGGTTCTTGAACTCTTCAAGATCTATTATCCTCCCACTATCCACTTCAATGATAAATACCTTTATCTTAGAAGGAAGTGTGTTTCGTAACAAACACCTTTTGCTAAGTAGGATTATAGAACATATATCCTAAACTTACTTTAGGATGTCCCACAAATCTGTACTTGTCAAATCTTGTCCCAAGATTATCCTTTGAAACCTTTTTCACATAAGCTGGAAACCCCCTTATCTTAACATACTTAAGATTAGGAATCCTCCATGTCCATAACTCTTATAAAGTCTTGGGGTCGGATTTTGAGGTTACCTTTTCGTAGATTTGTAGCCATTTCTAGGCCATAACCCAGAAGGATACTGGAATGTCGGTAAAATCATTATGGACTGTACTATGTCCAATAAGGTACAATTTTTCCTTTCAGATACATCAATCAATTATTGCGTATCAAGAGGCATCCATTATGAGAAAACCATTTGAGATGATCTAAAAACTTATTGCATAAGTATTTATTCCTTGATCTAATCAAAGAATCTTAATACTTTGCCAATTTGTTTCACTTCTGAATTCTTTGAACCTTTCAAATAATTAACAATTGTATTTCAGCAAATACATACATTCAACTCTGTGAATGATCATCTCATTTTCTTATACTAATTTGTTCAATATGCAAAATTATTTTCACGTAAGTCAAGTATACTAAATCCATTAAGTAATATTCCAGTTCTATACAAAACATTATTATTATAAATAGAACAATAATTGTTCTTAAATATAATACCAAAGATTTCATTGTCCAACAATAAAATGAAAATAATGTTTTCAACGAGAACTGGAATACAATAACAACTTATTGACTTAATAGATTTGTCTGTAAACGGTGCTAAACTATAAGTTCCTATGGCTAATGCAGCAACCTTTGCTTCATTTCCACACATAGGATTACTTGTCCCCTTTTTATCTTTCTACTTCTACTTGGTCCCTTCATAAATCTATATTTATGATAACCAAAGTCGGTATCCAATACCCAAGTAGAAACTTGACTTAAAGAAAAATTTATTTCAATCATGAACAAAAACTATATTTGTAACCGAAACTTCACTAAGCTTCTTCTGGTTAGCCTCTACAAGATACTTCTCGCAGTTTTTTTTCCAGTGTCCAGGCTTATTGCAGTGGAAGCAAACTCCTTTGCTATCCATATCAGTTTTGTTCTTATTATCCTTTGTTTATGCCTTTTATATTTACCTTCTTAGAATCGTTCTTCCTTTTAGAAGATCATTTGGCCCCTACCAGTAAGACTTGGTCTTTCTTGGTTGAAAAGTGACTCTCAATATTTTTCAACATGTTAAACAAATAAACGAGGCTGATATCTAGCTTGTTCATATGAAAAATTCACAACAATTGTGAAAGAAGTCCGAGAGTGAGTGCAAGATCAAATCTTGGCTCAACTCTCCAGCCATTACAAAACCAGTTGTCCTAACTATTGAATCAAATTGATCATCATTAGGACATGTGTCTGTACTGTAGTGCCTTCGATCATTCTAGATCGGAAAAGCTCCTTAGATATCTGATATCTATTAGTCCTACTTTCCTCATCATCAACTACTTGACGTGCAGGAGTATAGTAGGAGCATCCATAGTTTGATGTTGACGCTGAAAATCGTTACTCATGGATGCGAGCATGATGTATTGAGCCAACTGTGCATCATCTTGCAACTTTCTAAAAGTAGCAATCTCTTCCTCAAATGCATTGTCTGATACCATTGCAGGGATAGGCGTATTAAGGACATAAGATAGCTTTTCAGTCGTGAGAAATATTCTCAATTTCCTTAACCAATCCGTTTAATTCGGTCCGGTTAATTTAGCATCTAATATGCTACGCAGTGATAGTAATTTAGGTATTGTAAACTTCTGTAAATGAATTTATAATTAACAACATTTTAGCATACATTCTTTTATTAATTACCAAAATAAATTAGGTCTTGTTTTAAATTGGTATCTCCCACTATTTTCTTCAAAATATATTACCCTCAATATATATAGTTCAGCAATATCTAATTAAAAATATGCTAGTGAGAATAAGGATCCCATTTCAAATGTATATAGCCTTGTGTGTGCACAGCAAACTATATATAAATAAATAGGTCTCTTGTCAATTACATCAACTATGCAACTCCATATATTTTGCCTCTTAGATTATTTTGATCAAGTGGTGGCACATCCGAATAAAAAATATCCCAGTTAAGTCCAACCTAGCACTTCCATATATTCAAAAAAGAAAAATATTGTCCTTGTGGTGACACAACAAAACAATATTGTTCAATTTTCTTTATAAACATCAAATGTGATAAAATTAACATCTCAAAGAATTAAGATAAACCTTGTGGTGACACAATAAAATTATAATAATTAATTAATACTCTATTATTTTTATCATGCTAGAAGGCGACGTTCGATATTCCAAATATCTTTGAACGCTTAGGACTTAATATAAAAAATTTGAGGGGTTTGTTATTAATTTGTCTCATCTTGTTTAGCGCGCATGCACACACACACACACACATACACACACACACATATATATATATATATATATATATATATATATATATATATATATATATATATATATATATATAATACGCGTCATATTAATTAACATGCGAAACATGTTTGCATAATATATATATATATATATATATATATATATATATATATATAGTATAAGTATGCACATATATAATACTATATCACTACCCGAATTGATTATGGACTTTTATTCTAGTTTGGTTCACTAGAGCCACCAAGTGAACCAAAAGGTCAAACCCTAAGGGTGAAAGAATTAATATTTAAATATAACTATTATATTTAAACCCGGGCTCCATTACATATGGGTCTTCAAGCGCTCATTGCTCCTTGATCTCCAATTCTTTAAAATTAATTCTAATTATTCCTATTACAAAACTATTTAAAATAAATAGAAACCTTAATCAGCAGTCAAGGAGAAGTACATAGGAGGGAGTTAGAAATTACATTAAAAAAATTAGAGAAGGCGAGGTACGCAAACCCCATTTAATAAAACTCATACATTCATGCATCCAACTAAAATAAAATCCAATCACTTTGGTCAATAGTCCATAATCAATCTCATTTATTATATATACATCACCATATGTATCAATAAATAACATTCATCTCATGAATAATAAACATTCAATATATATATTGATATCATTTAATGGGAAAATTTAGTTAGCATAAAATCTAATTTTGAATTAAAATAAATTCTTTTATTTTAATCCAAATTTAAATCAAAATAAACCTCTTTTATTTTAATTTATTCTATTTTGAATAAAATAAACTATTTTATTTTAATCAAAATCTTTAATCAAAATAAACTCATTTATTTTAATTAATTATGGAATCCAATTCCAAGTAAAAAAAATAATTCTTTATTTAAAGGAATCACAAATTCTCTTTCCTATTCACAAATAAACTCCTTTATTTTGATTAATATGAAATCTTATTTCATATCTAAATAAACTCCTTTATTTAAGGAAATACATATTCTCTTTCCTATTCACAAATAAACTCTTTTTTTTAATAATATGAAATCTTATTCCATATCTAAATAAACTCTTTTATTTAAGGAAATACAGATTCTCTTTCCTATTCACAAATAAACTACTTTATTTAAAGAAACATGGAATTCAATTTCAACTCCAATTAGTTATCATAGAATCCAATTCCAACTCTAATTAATTAGCATGAAATCTAATTTTAAAATTAAAATAAACCTTTTATTTTAAGAATAAAATAAACTTTTTATTTTAATTATAAAATAATAAAAATATTATATATATATATATATATAAAATTGGAATCCTACTTTGAAAACCCCTGATTACTATGTTAACAACTAATAAGGTTATTATATATAATATCATATTATGTTAAATTCCCTGCCTGTAACTTACTTAATGATTCACGTGAAAGGTGATCTATATATATATATATATATATATATATATATATATATATATATATATATATATATATATATATATATATATACGGTCCGTATCAAGTGCATACCCCTTATCTTACTCACCCGTGCTCACCCTGCTTTAGGCGACGGTTTCGGTCATATAATCGTCGTCTATACTTTTAATGACACTATATGTTGTCTGTCGCTAAAAGTATAGACGACGGTTGTATGACCGAAATCGTCGCCTAAATGGGGGTAAGCACGAGTGAGTAAGATAAGGGGTATGCACTTGATCCTTTCTATATATATATATATATATATATATATATATATATATATATATATATATATATATATATATATATATATATATATAAACCGAACTTATGTTAACAGGTAGCAAATTGATTTCCGTTTTTTTTAAATTTTATGCAAGAAATTATGCTCAATTAAATTGTTCTAAACACATATCAATATGCATATCAAATTAAAATAATTAATAATTTGCATTAAGGTTTGTCTTTGAAACCACTGTTAGGTTTGTAATATTAATAAAGCAATCAAATTGCACAAAATAAGTGAAAACGTGAAAAATTAGAGTTTTAAAATTTTTCAAACCATATACCCGAATCATCCTTTATGCACAATTATTAATTAAACGAAAAGATAAAGAACAATAATCATACCCTTGAAGATTCGAGCTTCCTCAGGTACAAGTTCACCTCCAAATCTTTTTCGCGTTCAACTTGAATCCATCGGGTTTGGTTTCTTCCTTTGATCAACATTAGTCACCCAAGTGTTTGGCCTCTAGAGGTGATCCGACAAGGAAGAAGAAAGATTCAAGAAGATAGGTATTTGACAAAATCCTAATTTTTTTATCCCTCATAGAAAAGGGTGTACTCTCCCAACTATTGAAATTACGTATTCATCTGTATTGTGAAAGTATCAACCACCATCACCCATAATAAGACTCCTATTTATAAATGTGGACAACTCTCCTTAACAATTAAGGAATTTGATTTTATTTTAATTAATTAAATTCTTTTAATTAATTAGGCTTCTAATCTTATTAGGAATAATTAATTAAACTCTTTTAATTAATTAGTCTCCTAATACTATTAAGAATATATGAGAGTACTTTTATTAATTAATTTCCAAACCCCTTTATGAATTAAATAATAATAATAATAATAATAATAATAATAATAATAATAATAATAATAATAAGACTCCACTTATTAATTTATATTTAATATTTTCAAAATATTAAATAATAAATATTAAGCTATTTAATTTATTCTATCACCATAGATTAAATTAAATATACTTAACTTATTATTACGATTATGTCATTAACTTCTTAAATTAATTATTCTTCCTTGTATGGTGTGACCCTTTAGGTTCTTCATATTAAACCAGTTGTAAATAAATCAATTAGAATAATTCTAATCTTATTTAAATAAATAAATAAATTAACATACTAATTTATTTAAATAAATAATATTTATTCTATAATAGGGATAAGCCTCCCTAGCGATTAACGACTTTTCAGATAATATAGATTTTAACATTAATCATAAAAGAACCTTTGAGTAAATAGTTATCGTACAATTCAATCCTTCTACCATACAATGTCCCAATTAAATATAAGATATGAAATTACTGTCAAGTCTTATTTTATTTAATTATATGTATTTCGACTCTTAAATGCACAACTCCAAATAATACAAATTAGAAATTTCTTTCTAATTTCATTCTGCTTTGGCCAAAGACTACTGGGTTGTCATTTATCGAATCACATACGACATTTCTCCTCTTTTACTAGAATTGATAGATTCTTTATTGATCATACATTATCTCCATATACAACTTATTATACCCAAGCATACCCTTTGATATACCATAAAGGTCTTAAGGAATAAGTCAAAGTATAACTCATTATACACAAGATACTATGATGATCTCAAGTCTAAGGATCACTTGTACTACTATCACTACAAGAATTCCTATTGACAGACAAGTAAAACTCCATTAGGCATTCCTTAGCAAGCCACATTCAGTGAACTTATTCTCTAATAAGCACCTATATAATTGCTTTAGTGTCTCCACATAAATGATCATGCGATCAATCATCCTCATCCAATGAGCAAACAACATATGTACCAATCTATCCGGATTCACAAATCCCCAATTTAGTAATCCAATGATTGGGAACTATTTTAGTTTTAAGTTTTCTAAGAATATAGATCTCATTAGAATGATCATCATCATTATTCTAAAAACATTGCTTAAAACTATGAGTTTATCACATATTATAAAGCAGCATCATGTAGATAATTAAAAACCTTTAATAAATTAATATTTTATTATTATTAAATGAATAAGATTGTTACAAAGTATATGCTTTATCATCAGACAGAATTGGCTTGTGTGCATACTACTTTCAGAGCTAATGCGTATGAAGAAGAAAGTACAAGAAGATGTTATTCCAGAAGTAAGAATCGATGAAGAAGGAATACTTCGAGTCAACTCCAGACTTTGTGTTCCTAACGACTCTGATTTAAAATATAAAATCATGATGGAGGCGCATAACACACCGTTTGCAATCCATCCTAGGAGTACCAAAATGTATCGTGATCTTCAACATATATTTTGGTGGAGCAATATGAAGAGAGAGATAGCGGAGTTTATCTCAAGGTGTTTAACTTGTCAAAGTGTCAAGGTGGAGCATCAAGTGCCAAAAGGTCCATTGCAACCACTTAAAATTCTAGAATGGAAGTGGGAACACATTACCATGGATTTTGTTACTGGTCTTCCCAAGGTTTCTCAAGGCATAGATGCAATTTGGGTCATTGTTGATAGATTGACCAAGTCTGTTCATTTCTTACCTATACGAGAAACTTATTCACTTGAACGTCTCTCTCGTATATACATAAATGAGATTGTAAGATTGCATGATATGCTAGTATCCATAGTTTTTAATCGAGATCCAAGATTCACTTCACGATTTTGGGTTAGTTTGGAAAAAGCTATGGGCACGGATTTACGATTTAGTTCGGCATATCATCCTCAGACATACATGTAGTCGGAGAGGACTATTCAAAATCTTGAAGATCTATCAGGACTCTGTGTCCTAGACTTCAAAGGAAGTTGGGAACAAGTTCTTACCATTAGTTGAATTCTCCTACAACAATAGTTATCAAGCAAGTATCGGTATGGCTCTATTCGAGGCATTGTATGGACGCAAGTGTCGTTCTCCAGTATGCTAGGATGAGGTGGTTGAAGCAAGGTTGTTGGGACCGGAGTTGGTACGCATGGCAACGGAAAAGATTCAAATGATCCGGTAACGTATAAAAACCTCACAAGATCGACAAAAGAGTTATGCTAATCTTCATTTAAGAGAAGTGGAATTCAATGTTAGAGAGCATGTATTGCTACGTGTTGCTCCATGGAAAGGAGTTACGAGATTTAGAAAGAGAAAAAAGCTCAATCCTCGATTTATTGGTCCATTTGAAATCCTCGATCGAGTAGGAACTGTGGCTTATCGACTCACTTTATTGTAAAGTATGTCTCGTTTTCATAACATTTTTCACATATCTATGTTACGTAAATATGTGGAACACCTGAACCATATTATTGAATTAGAACCAGACGAGATAGCGAACGATTTAACGTATGAAGAGTTACATGTCAAAATCTTGGATAACAAGAAACATATTCTACGCTCCAAGGTTATACCCCAAGTCAAAGTTTTGTGGAGAAATCATGATGTTGAGAAAATGACCTGGGAGTTCAAATATGAAATGAAATCAAGGAATCCTCACCTCTTCGACATACCAGGTACGTACACCAATTTCGAGGACAAAATTTCATAAGAAGAGGAGGTTGTAAGACCCTAAATTTTATGAATAAAGATTAATTTTTCTCAAAATATATTTTTGAATATTATGGTGTGGATTTGATATAATGTTATAGTTGTGGGTAATATTTATAAATTTTTCAAAGTATGCAAGTTGCCATAAAATATTCGATTTTTTGGGGAATATTCGTTTTATCAGGGAATATTCGTACGACGACACGATCATTTGTGGACCCCACAACAAAATTATTATCGGAGTTAGAAAACGACATAAATCTCTTTTTATGAAAATAACGGCGAAAGTTTTACCGTTAAATGTTGAAATATCCGGTGATAAAAAGTACAGTAATACGCGTCGTTGCATAGTAGCACACGGTATTGATTATTGATGATTACGTGAGAGGTCACTTAATTATACTCAATTATTGCTACAGTAATTAATTGTTGCATAATATCTCACATTATTGATTCTATTATTGTCACAGTATCATATGCACAATATTTTATATTATTAAACCAATAATTGAGATGACAAGTTATTCATATTATTATTTGTATTATTGACAATATCTAGAAAATTTTGTCCAGGAAAGGGCTTTGGTCACCTAATTGCGCGTCAATAGGGAGAAATCATTATCGAAAAGCCCCCTCTTTCTTGGGAATGATCTGGTTGTTAATATTGCAAGTTATATTATTGTTGAATAAATGTTGTTAAAAATATTGATGGGATTTTTTATGAAGTATTTGTTGTAAATTTTGGCTTTGGACACCCACTTATCCATATTTAAAAATTGTCGGTAGAAGTTATCTCAATTTTATTATATATATATATATATATAATGTTTTAGTGGTGGTGGTGGTGGTGGTGGTGGTGGTGGGGTTTGTGACGCCCCCAAAATAGGTATACAACACCCATTCTGAGTCGCCAAATACATGATACAGAAACAACTACAATTTTATTAATACAATTGTCGTGCAAAATACGACAACACATAAACTATGAGTTTAAATACAAATATTGTCATCTAGACAATATCCACACTCAAATAAGTCCTCATTACAATTATTGATACACTATTTTACAAAATAGTGAGAACTACTAAAACAACTTCTAGAACCATCATTCCACACCCCGACAAGTACTCGCTACATTCTCGCCTCCTGAGAAGAAAAATGGAACAAAAAGGAAAAGGGTGAGCTTAACTAGCCCAGTAAATAATATTATGACTAAGATAATATAAAACAGATTATCGTTAGTCCTCAACAGGAAAAAAATCTAATATTATACAATAGACAACCAGTTTTAAATCAATATTCGCAGCGGAAATAATAATTCATTAGAATAGTTAAGTAGAGAATGAAATCTACTATCTTCTATATATGAATTTAAAAGTTCATCGTCAATATTTTATCCCTGTAACATCAATCAATATATATAGCTAGAATAAAATATTCATCTTTGCACTACAGGCCAAAGATATTCATCAGTTGGTCATGTTCATCTAAACACATGTTCATCTTTGTACTGCGGGCCAAAGATATTCATCAGAAATCATTCATCTTTGCACTACAAGACAAAGATATTCAGTAATATCATCATTTAGGACCGAAGATGATGAAAAATATTTTAAAGAAAACGAATCCAGTGAGAAAAAGAATAAATATTAAGGATTCGTATTACAGTTTTATCCAAGTTCAACAACACTCCATAATAACAAAATTTGAAGTAGAATTCAAAAATAAAGATCAAAACATGGTTACAATCAAAGATAGTAACCATAATAGACATCTTGGACAAAAAGAAGAAAAATTCATTTTTCGATGAATAGTGTCGTATTCGTGAATAGTGCCGTATACGTGAATAGTACCATCGACACAAAAAGTTTCAAATTTGATAAAAAGTTCAGACCAATATTTCGGCATAATGATATTGAAAGAAATAATATCATTTACGAAGAAAATAACATCTCTTACCTCGAAAAGAATAGTACTTCTGACTGAATATCGGATATAACGCTGAAAGAAACTTGCATCGTATAGCAACACTCAAAGTATCAAAATACTCATAAAAATATGCTCGATATTATAGAGAGAGAGAAAACTTCAAATTCTGGTGTATTTTCAATTCTAACCTAAGCACCCTATTTATAAAAAAATACTTAAAACACCAAAGCAGAAAATTTAATAAAATATTAATATATATATTATTTTATATTTCTATGCACACCACCAGTCCACAACATCAGCCACCCACCCAACAAAAATAAAAAAAATGTTTTTTCTTAAATAAAACATTTTAAACTCCAAAAATCAATTATTCCGGAACTCAATAATTCATAATAAATAGCCTTTTTATCAGAAAAATTTGAATCTTATGTCCTTCTATAGGAAATTCAATTCTCTACAACCTTGTAAGTTTAAGTTTTTTCAAATTCCAAACAGAAATTGACCGAAATCCACATACGGACGATTTTATAGGCTATAATCAAATTTCAGTCAAAAATAGGGTCCACTAACATGTTTAACATGTTTTTAATATTTACTACAATAAAAATACTCATGATTCTCATTTACTCATATATCTCACATTGATTATAAAAATATCACCATTATTATATTATAATAATATAATAATATATTTAAATGAATTATTTTATCAAAAAAGATAAATATCAATTTTTAACAATTGTCACTTTAAAAATTTTCTCTATCTATATCCACATAAAATGAATATTTTTCTTATCATATAAATCAATAATTAATTATTCACAAATAATATTACAGAATCACAATAATAACAACCAGGCCGTTCCCAGGAAAGAGGGGGCTTTTCAATAAGGATTTTTCCTTACTGGCGCACAATTAGGTGACTAAACCTCTCCTTAGACAGAACTTTCTAGGCATTGCCAGTAATGTTATCTAATAATATTATTCAAATAATATGAATTATTGATTTGATAATGAAAAATACTGTGTAGTGACAATTATTGAAACAACAATAATATAAAATATCAACGTAGCAATTATTGAATCAATAAAATATTGAACAGAAATTACTGTAACAATTATTGAGTAGTGCCTTCTTACGTAAGAATCAATAATTGGTACAATACTGTGTGCTACTGTGCAACAACGCGTATTACTGTGTTTTAACCACCGGGTATTCCAACAGTATTAACGGTAACAACTACGCCGTTATTTATAAATAACTTAAACTTGTCGTTTTCTTCATCTAATCGCTTTCCGTTATGGGGCCCACAAAAGACTGCGCCATCGTACGAATATTCCCCGACAGGAAGAATATTCCACGACCAAATGAATATTTTCCGACAAAAATGAATATTTTATAATCACTTGCTTATTTAAAATATTTGCGCATTTTACCCATAACTAACCACATTAATCAAATCAACCATTACTATTTCAAAATAATAAATAGAGAAAATTTAATTTCATTTATAAAAAGTTGGGGTCTTACAGGGGTAGGGGTGGGGGTGGGGGTGGGGGTGGGTCACGAGAAAACAAAATGGAATGGAATGGCACGGAAAGTAAATGAGTGTATTATTATTATTATTATTATTATTATTATTATAAGTTTTATTTTATATGAAAAATAGAATATATTATATTTTATTATGCATAGTGTCTGCATAGTGACTGCATAGTAAAATCAGGAAATTTTGTCAGAAACCCGTGATTCCTTACTGTGCGTCTGTTTCTAAATAGTATCCTTTCATTCTCTTATAAATAAGATGCTTATTTTAGAATTAAAAATCACACCAGAATCAGAGAATTCTTCTTCTATAATATTGAGCGTATTTCTTTAGAGTTTAAGGAAGATTTAAGCGTAAAAAATAGTATAAGTTTTTTTTACGAATATCCCCGTTATACCAGTCGAAATACTTTCCTTTTTAAGGTAAGAGATATTATTTTTGTTCAATATTCGTATAAAATAATATTTTATTCCAAACTATGTAGTATGTAAGTAATATTATTTCGTTTCAGATTCCGAATTCTACACTCATTTTGTTAAAGTATTGCTTTTATACTGCGTGGAATTAGTAGAGTATCCTTGAAATTTGCGTTTCATCTAGTATCTTTTCATGAAAATATTATTCTGATCATTCTTGATAATTTTTTATCTTTTCATGTCGGGGTACTATTCCCAAAGTACTATTCACGGGATACTATTCACTAGGGTACTATTCACCCGGGGTCATGACAAAAATTGATTTTTTTCGAGCCAAATCATTTTTGATACAATATTATTCTTGATTTTTATTCCACAAAGCAGTATCATGTTGATAATTTGGACATTATTGAATTCTGAATAAATTAAATTATAAATCTTTAAAAAATTATTCTTTACTTTCATTTAATTGAAATCTTATATCATTGTCATCATCCTCATACTTATATTATGATGAAAGTCATCTTTGGCCCGTAGTGCATAGATAGACTGTTGATTGGTATGATTATGACCAAGAATTATTCGATATAATCATGACCCGTAATGTCACAAATGATGTTGTAAAAGTTCGCATTGGCCCGTAGTGCATTGATGGACAGTTATTGGCATAATTGTGACCATTGGTGATTACACGAATATCTTTGGCCCGTAGTGCATGAATAATTCGTGGACGTGATATTAATGAATATCCTTGGCCCGTAGTGTATTGATAATTTAGTGATGTGGGTTATTTATTAAGTTGAGTCTCAACGATAAAATTGTTGATAAACTTTTAAATCATAGAAGATAGTAGATATCATGTTTTACTTGACTCTTCTAATGGATTACTTGTTCCGCTGCAGTTAAACTTGATGTTTATTATATTTTATCAGTTTAACACTGCTGAAGGCTAACGATAATTTATTATGTATTATCTTAGTCATAATATTTCTTAATGGGTTAGTTGAGCTCACCCTTTTACTTTCATTGTTCTCTTCAGAAAATGAGAGCGTAGCCGGGACTAGTCAGGGAATGGAGTGACGATCTGAGATGGTGGTTGTAGTAGTCCTTACTATTTTATAAAATAGTGTGATAATAATTGTAATGGGGACTCCATTTGAGTTTTGATATTATCTAGAAGACAATATTCGTGTCAAAACTCTCAGCTGTGTTTTTTCGTATTTTACACGACAGTTGTATAATTAAGTTTGTATTTAAATTCTGTATCATGTATTTGACGAATCAGAATGGGTGATGTATACCTATTTTGGGGGCGTCACATACATACTCCAAACATCACTTAGAGACGCAAAAACTAGCTTGCTGTAACTTAAACTAAATCCCAGGTCCTAGGGCATATTGGTGGCTGCAGCGACAACTCTGTGTCTTGGCGTAAACCGATTCACCAGTGCAAGTGAATTGCTAGTGACTTGTGCAACAATGATGATCCTTTTCTTAATAGCAACCTTCACTTTTCCTTCCATCAAAGTCCCCATCCACACAAGTGTTTTCATTAGTGAAAGAAGATTAGGGAGATGGGGTGGTTGAGCCTTCGTGTTTAAGGTTTCAATTGGCGAGGAGGCGTTTACGGGAGATAGAATTGGTGGCTCCAACGGATGGTAAAGGTGTCTTGGCGATGATTTTTGGTTGATTTTTCATAGTTTGATTTTTTTTATCATCGTTTATTGTATGGAGGAATTGGGGCTAGGGTTTACAAGGACATTTTGGGGGGAAAAGGTTCATTATTTGTTTGTTTGCTCGGTAAAAAGGAAAATATTTATTCTTTGTTTTTCTTGTTAGAGATTTGTAAATTAGATTTGTTTCGTTTTAAAGGATAATAAAAATTGATTTGTCAAATTTACCATTACTCAAATAATTTAAATTAATAAAATGATATAAATATTATTATTTAAGTACACATCAGCTTTTTATGACTACTTAGGATGTCACGTCGTCAATTTCTGACGTGTCAAGTGAATTTGGATAAAAATAAAAAAAAATTAATAATTTAGTCATGTAATTGACAAAATTAAAAGTGAATCACTAAAGTGGTATATGATCAATAGATTAAGCGGGGAATCATATTTAAGTCAAGCTAAAACGGTCAAAGGTCTTTATGTAATTTGTCACAAGAATCGAGGACACACTTGTATAGTCAGCTAGCAACTAGGGTAAAGCGACCAAGTGCCGACTATTAAACCATCGTATTCTCCGACCACCTTTCATTCTTTTTGGATTCATCATCGCTCTAAACCCATTTTCTCTCTCTATTGAATTCTTTCTCCCTGAGCAAGCTCAGGGAAACCTCTAGGTTTTCCGATCTCATTATCTCCCTCAAAAGATTTCCGATTTGTTTTCACAGTAATCCCCAATTCTCTCACCCAGCCGTAGTTTAACACTTCAATTTTATCACTTCCATAACCAATTCACTGATTCATTCAATTACAATGTATTTCTTTGATTGTAGGGTTTTTCTTAATCTCCCCGATTATCACAAAAACCACACTGTTACATTACTTTATTTTCTTTTACAAACTTGCAGTTATGGCTATCCGATTCACCGTCACCTACTCCGGCTATGTTGCCCAAAACCTAGCGTCATCCGCGGCCACTAAAGCCGGCGGGTGGCGTTTATTTCACGGCTGTACTACTACCCAATCTCGGACCCTTTTCGGGAATCCGAATCCGGCACCGGATTTAGAATTCCGGGATTTGCTTTGCTGATGAAATCAACGAACTATCGTGCGGGGGTTTCTGCCATGGGGGCTTTTGGGGTTGCTCCATTGAATGCCTCTTTTGTTGTTCCGTTTTTGCAAGGATCTAAGTGGCTACCGTGTAATGAGATGAGCTTGAGGGCTGAGGTGGATAAAGGTGGAACTAAAATGGATGATTGGAAGACTAGTAGTGATTGTTGTGAGGATTTCTTTAAAGGGTCTAATGGAATGGAGTTTGAGAGGAATAATTGGCTCTCAAAACTATTGAGATGCTGTTCGGAGGATGCTGTTGAACTATTGAGATACTGATCTATGTATTTTATGTAAAGAAGTGTTGAAATGGTTATTTCCATTTTAATTATTGTACGCAAGTTGCCTTGCCAATGACATTTACACAATATGATGTCCTGTCTCTGAATTTTGTATGCTAATGTATTCTTTTCTTTCTATTAATGTTTAATCTAGTATGGAGAATGTTACATGTGTTTCTGTTCATTGTGTAAATTGTCCCTGGAATTGCTCATTGATTGAAGAAGATATTTGTTTTATTGTGGTCCAATGTATTTTTTTTTTTTTTGGGGGGGGGGTTAAAAATATTTACCTGATTTTGTTTGATATTTCATTTGTTGTTTTAGGTTTCATATGTTTTCAGAAAGCCAGAAGTGTCAGACATTGTGATATTCAAGGCACCTCCAATTCTTCAGGTTCAATCTAATATTAAAGACTCCAACATTATAGAACAGTTTTATTAATCTGGTTGTGGCATTTATGGGGGCTAACAATGTTGTTTTTATGTTTGTATTACCTTTGTCTGTGTAGAAAATTGGTTATAGTTCTGATTACATCTTCATAAAGAGAGTTGTGGCGAAGGCTGGGGACTATGTTGAGGTAAGATCTCGTACTCTTTGGTAAGATCTCCTCCTCTTTGAAGGATAAGTCTTATTCCGCTGGTTCTGACCACTTGTGCATCTGAATATTCTGTGATAGGTTCGGGACGGTAAATTGATTGTGAATGGTATTATGCAAGACGAGGATTTCATTTTGGAGCCGCTTGCTTATGACATGATGTGTCTGGTATTTTCTCCAACCTTTTGTTCTTCCTGCTTATATGATGTTTTATTGTTGCTTAATTGAATCTATTTTACCTTAAAGATTAAAACATGGACATTTCTTGAGAAGTCTTGGCTGATTGTTCTTGTCATATTACAGCTTGTGCCTGAAGGTAATGTTTTTGTGATGGGGGACAATCGAAACAATAGTTACGACTCCCATAACTGGTAAGTAGGAGTTTCCGTAATATTATTAACTGATAAGTATTTGACATGGAAAATCATTATGATATCGGAAGAAGCCTTTTTCATGTATTTTTATTTTTATTATAAAGAAAAAAAGAGGCTTTGGGTAGTAAGGGGATGTTGGTATCATATATATGAATTTGGGTTTTATACATTCTGACATCCTTTTCTTCTTCTTTTTCTTTTTCAGGGGTCCACTTCCTATCCAAAACATAATCGGAAGATCTGTTATTCGATATTGGCCACCCTCCAAAATAACAGACACTATATATGAACCACATACAATAAAAAAAGCATTTGTTGTTTCTTGACCATTTTAGTCCCTTGCTAGCAAGCGGGATGGTTTAGATAATTTGTTTCATTCAAAAAATTGTATTACCAAACATCTCCCACTTCTTTTTGGCTCCTTGCTGAACAAATTGTGATCCTATTGCTGTAATACAACTGCATGATCAGTTGTTTTGGTAGATTATTACCATGTCAATTTGTGTTCTTATTGATAAGCCCTTCTGTGGCTGGTTTCTGTAATGACTTTATGAAAATTAAGTGTGAATATGGAAATGAAATGAGTTATTTGATTTGTAAGGATTTGTCTCTGGCCATAGTTGTTTTTAATTTTTGTTTATAATTTCCCATAGTTGTGGAATGGCGTGTGCTGGGCTCACATAGCTTCAAAGTGATAGGAAGATAACAGAGTTGGTGCTTGTGTATTTATTTATCCCCTACATTAAAAATCTGTTTACAGAAAGCGGGTATGTCCTATTGATTCATTGAGGAGTTGCGTTTATTAGGTGACAAGATCTGTCTGAATTGAGTTTTAGGATTCTACTTTAAAGCAAAACTATGAGCATCAACTCTGTTTCCCTTTCAGTTGGAACTAGAACTAGAAAGGGATATTTGTAGGGGTGTCAACCGGTAAAACTAGTCCAAATTTGGATCGGTACTGAACCAAACCGGTATCGAAATCGGTCAAATGTTGATACCGATATCGGTATGGGTTGGACCGGTATACCGAACCGGCAGTAGCGATTCAGTACTAGTTCAATACCGGTTTTTATCGAAAATTAATATAATAATAATTATTATTTTTATTATTATTATTAATATTATTTTTAATTTTATTATTATAATCATTATTTTATTATTATTATTATTAATAAATTATTAATAATAATAATAAAATTAGAAAACCGGTATATACCGAACCGAACCATAAAAACACCGAACCGATACAGTTACCGAAAAAGTGGTATATACCGATTTTTTTGTACCGAACCGGGCCTGTTCTTTTTGTATCGAACCGGCCGGTTCGATCTGGTTCAAAAAATCAAAAAAATCGGTCCGTTTGAACAACCCTAGATATCTAGAGCATGTAAATTTCTTTTTTTTTTTTGATTTTTTTTCCTCTTTTAGTTTTTGTGTTCTGATCTGAATTATTAAATATAACTGTTAAAATTACATCTTGTGCTTTGTTTGCATGATAGACTTCAAGTGTTACTTAGCTTAATTAATCTATTAATACTCTGCTAAATTTCCCTCTATTCAAGAGAGTTTTGCTCATGCCAGGATTCCATTTCAGATTCTAGAAAATACTTGAGAGATTTTTTATTTACCATTACTCAATCTTCCTCCTTCACTGATTGGCGCTAATAGTATCATTTCAATAATATGGGTGACACTAATTGATTTAATAATTAGAAATATTATTCAGTTGTTACATACTGTGACAATTATTGAGTCAATAATATAAACTATTATCCAATTATCGATGTAGCAATTATTGCATCAATAATATGAAAGACAACAATTTTTACTGTAACAATTATTAAGCCAAACACCGAGTGACTTCTTACGTAAGCATTAATAATCAGAGATATTGTGCACCACTGTGTGCTACTGTGCAATATCGCGTATCACTGTGGAACAACGCGTATTACTTTACTTTTATTATCGGGTATTTCAACAGTTTAATAGTAATAATTTTGTCGTTATTTTTATAAAAATGTTATTTTTGTCGCTTTCTATATCCGACAGTTATTCCGTTATGTGGTCCACCAATGATTGCATCATCGTACGAATATCTCTGACCAAACGAATATTCCCCGACACAACGAATATTTTATGACAACTTTTCAAATATCACCTTTAACTTTAACCTTTTATCAATTTAATCATTTACTGAATAGAATAATAATTATAAAAAAAATTGAATACCTTTATTTCAAAAAATTCGGGATCTTACAATCTCCTCTCTTTATGAAATTTCATTCCTGAAATTTACGTACCTGGTAGTTCAAAGAGGTGGGAATACCTTGCTTTCATTTCAGATTGTATCTTCCCGATCATTTTCTCTGTATCATGATTTCTCCATTACTCATCTCTTGGATTTCAGATATCATTCCAGAATAAAGCTTCAAAACAAAGGTTAATTGACATATCACAATTTGTCAACTTATTATGTAAGAAAATTCAGCTTAGGTAGAACACACAATCGCGAAGGATATTACTCGTCTTTCCCCTACTAGTTCTAGTCTTAGATCTCCGCCAGAGACTATATCCTTAAGCTTTGATACCAATTGTGGCTCCCCAAAATAGGTTCACACAACTCATTCTGGGTCGCCAAACTATATACCAAAAAATCTAAATCCAAATATTTCTATTCTAACTATTAAACTATCGTGCAAAATACGACAACACATAAGTTGTGAGTTTCAATACAAACAACAGTACTCACACTCCAAACTAATGATATTTTACATAAAGGTACAGTCGATAACTGTATTAGGAATTAAAATCTTTAGAAAATGCTCAAGGAAGCCTTCATACATGGGAGACCATTCATCTAAATTATAATAGATATCATAGGACTTGAGAATTAACCTTGGTTGACCCAATAGACCATAAAGAAGAACGAGAAGATTACTATCATATTCATTCCAATGGTGTGTATCTTCTTGCCATATAATTGTCTTCATTGTCTCAAACTGAGGATTATATTCCAACCATACTCCAAGATTATATAGGTAGTGCTCATAGATATAATCAGCAAGTGGATGTGCACAATCATATCTTATGATAACACGAATTTGTATGTGGTTAGACATCGTGTATGATAGTGGCAACACACCCATTAAGCTCTTAGTATAATTATGTCATCCTCAATCTAATGGGGTGCATTTTTGACGCTTCCAATGTCGGGTTCTCATCACCCTATTGCTGTTCACCAAAATTAACTATTAAATGACGTATAAAATATGACACACACATTTTAAGTCATCAATACAATTATATATTGTCATGTTTTATAATGTATTGAGAAACTTCAACAGTCACAGACCGTCACTCTATTCCTATGTTATCCCCGCTCAACCTAGCTACACTCTTATTACTTGAAAGAAATTGTAAAGTAAAAGGGTGAGCACAAATAGTCCAGTAAAAATAGGCTTAAATATAATTTACTAACTTAAACTATAGGTCATATTCCACTTCGGTGATCTACCTTTTAATTTTGTCAATTAGATGATTGAACTATTAATTTTTTTTAATTGCAACAAATTGAGCCGCCACGTCAGAAATTGCTGACGTGGCTATTAATAAGTTGAATTGTAATAAAAAATAATTTTTTATCTATTGATGTGACGCCCCCAAAATAGGTATACATCACCTATTCTGAGTCGTCAAATACATGGTACAGAATACAAATACAACCTTAAATATATAACATGAGCTGTGAGTTATAATACAAATATTGTCTGCTAGACAGTATTCAAACTCAAAATAAGTCTTCAATATACTTATTATCACACTATTTCATAGAATAGTGAGGACTATTAATGCTATCATCTGGACCGTCACTCCGTTCCCCGACTAGTCTCTGCTATATTCTCATTTCCTGAAGAGAACAATGAAAACAAAAAGGTGAGCTCAACTAACCCAGTAAGAAATATTATGACTAAGATAATGCAGAATAAATTATCATTAGTCTTCAACAGTGTTGAACTGATAAAATATAACAAACATCAAGTTTAACTGCAGCGGAACAGGCAATCCATTAGAAGAGTCAAGTAGAGAATAAAATCTACTATCTTCTATGATTTAAAAGGTTTTTCATTACTTTTATCGCTGAGACTCAGCTTAATAAATAATCCACATCATCCCTGCACTACGGCCAATGATATTCATTAGTATCACGACCACAAATTATCCATGCACTACGGGTGTAAGACCCCAACCTATTATAGATAAAATCGAATTTTCTTTAATTATTATTATGAATAATAAGGTGTTAATTTGATATAATGCTTTGATTATGGGTGAAATGTACAAATTTTGTAAAATAAGCAAGTGGTTATAAAATATTCATTGTTGTCGGAGAATATTCATTTGGTCGTAGAATATTCTTTCTGTCGGGAAATATTCGTACGACGGCGCAAGCATTTGTGGGCCCCATAACGGATAACGATCGGATGAAGAAAACGATAAATTTGAATTTTTACAAATAACGGCGTAGTTGTTACCGTTAACATTGTTGGAATACCCGGTGGTTAAAATATAGTAATACGCGTGGTTGCACAGTAGCACACGGTTTTGCACAGTATTTTTGAATTATTGATTCTTACGTAAGAATGCACTACTCAATAATTATTACAGTAATTACTGTTCAATATTTTATTTTATTGGTTCAATAATTGCTGCGTTGATATTTTATATTATTGATATTTCAATAATTATTGGATCAATAATTCATATTATTTAAATAATATTATAAGATAGCATTATTGGCAATGTCTAGAAATTTCTGTCAAAGAGAGGTTTGGTAACCTAATTGCGCGCCAGTAAGGAGAAATCCTTATCGGAAAGCCCCCTCTTTCCTGGGAACAACCTGGTTGTCATAATTGTGATTATGTAATATTATTTGTGAATAATTAATTATTGATTTATATGATAAGGAAATATTTATTTTATGTGGTGGATATAATTAATGGATATATTTATTTTATGTGGATATTATTGAAGGAATTAATGTTGAGGTGTTTTTTTCGGAATGGAGGTATTAAAAATTAAATCACTGTACTTGAGATATATTGCATGAGTTATAATTTTAATCTGACCGTTGGATCGTTGTGATTTTTGGATATGTTATACATATATAAGTTGAGCATATGTCCACAAATTTTGAACCGTTAAAAATGAACGTATAATTTGTTATGAATTTTAAGAAATGACTGATTCAGAAATTAGGTTTATAAATGATTTTGGTAGAAAATTCTAGAATTGAGTGGACCCTACTTGTGGTTGGTGAAGAAATGTGCTGAATTTTATTTCAAATGTGGTGGGTGGCAATAGTAACAGGTAAATCCATCAGGTAGCAGGTCAAGTCTGCTTCGGCGTGCTAACATTTTTCTATAAATAGAGGGCTAAGTTAGAATTGAAAATCACACCAAAAATATAAGCTTTCTCTCTCTATATTATCGAGCGTATTTTGTGAATATTTAGATAATTTTTGAGTTTCTATTTATCAGTGCAAGTTTTCTTCAGCCTTATACCGATATTTCGATCAGAAGTAATGTTATTTTGAGGTAAGAGATGTTATTTTCTTCGTAAATGATATTATTTCTTTCGATATCATTATGCTAAAATATTGGTTTCAACTTTTTATCAAATTTGGAACTTTTTGTGTCGGGGTTACTATTCACGTATACGACACTATTCACGAATTTGGTATTATTCATTGAAAAATGAAATTTTCTCCTTTTTATCCAAGATGTCTATTATGGTTACTATCTTTGATTGTATCCATGTTTTGATCTTTATTTTTAAATTCTGCTTTAAAATTAGTTATTATGGAGTATTATTGAACTTGGATAAACTGTAATACGAATCCCTAATATTTGTTCTTTTATCTCACTGGATTCATTTTCTTTAATATATTTTTCATCATCATCAGTCCTAAATGATGATATTATTGAATATCTTTGGCTTGTAGTGCAAGGATGAATGATTAACTGATGAATATCTTTGGCCTGTTCTGACCATACCATCTGGAAAAGCGAACGTGGTAGCTGATGTGTTGAGTAGAAGATTGTATGCGAGTACGAGTGCGATATTGTCGAACACAAAGACCTATTTTGTATAACTTACAAAGGATGGAGATAGAGTTAAAGGCTCCAAGTACCCACGTTATGATGTTAAATATATGAGTAGAATCGACTTTAATTGATAAAGTTAAAACCGCTCAAGATACACACTGGAGCTGATGAATATAAAGAAGAAGGTGCAAGAATGCGTTATTCTAGAAGTAAGAGTCGATGAAGAGAAGAAAGCTCAAGCCTTCGATTTATTTGAAATCCTAGTTCAAGTAGGAACTGTGGCCTATAGACTCGCCTTAACGCTAAGTATGTCGTGTTCATAACGTTTTTCACGTATCGATGTTACGTAAATATGTGGACGACCCAAACCACATTATTCATTACAATCAGAAGAGATAGCCGGAGATTTAACGTACGAGGAGGTACCTGTCAAGATCTTAGATAAAAAAGAGCATGTCCTACGCACGAAGGTTATACCACAAGTTAAGATTTTATGGAGAAACCATGATATTGAAGAAATGACCTGGGAGTTGGAATCAGAAATAAAAGTGAGGTATTCTCACCTTTTCGAATCACCAGGTACGTACGTCAATTTCGAGGATGAAATTTCACAAGGAGGGGAGGTTGTAAGACCCCAACTTATTATAAATAAAATCGAATTTCCTCTAATTATTATTATGAATAATAAGGTGTTAATTTGATGTAATGCTTTGGTTATGGGTGAAATGTGCAAATTTTGTAAAATAAGCAAGTGGTTATAAAATATTCATTGTTGTTAGGGAATATTCATATGGTCATGGAATATTCTTTCTGTCGGGGAATATTCGTACGACGGTGCAGCCATTTGTGGGCCCCATAACGGATAACGGTCGGATGAAGAAAATGACAAATTTGAGTTTTTACAAATAACGGCTTAGTTGTTACCGTTAACACTGTTGGAATACCTGGTGGTTAAAATACAGTAATACGCGTGGTTGCACAGTAGCACACGATTTTGCACAGTATTTTTGAATTATTGATTCTTACGTAAGAAAGCACTACTCAATAATTATTACAGTAATTACTGTTTAATATTTTATTTTATTGGTTCAATAATTGTTGCGTTGATATTTTATATTATTGATGTTTTAATAATTGTCACTGCACAATATTTCCCATTATCGGATCAATAATTCATATTATTTGAATAATATTATGAGATAGCATTATTGGCAATGTCTAGAAAATTCTGTCAAGAAGAGGTTTGGTCACCTAATTGCGCGCTAAAAATGAGAAATCCTTATCGGAAAGCCCCCTCTTTCCTGAGAAAAGCCTAGTTGTCATAATTGTGATTCTATAATATTATCTGTGAATAATTAATTATTAATTTATATGATAAGAAAATATTTATTTTATGTGGTGGATATAATTAATGGATATATTTATTTTATGTGGATATTATTGAAGGAATTAATGTTGAGGTATTTTTTTCGGAATGGAGGTATTAAAAATTAAATCACTGTACTTGAGATATATTGCATGAGTTATAATTTTTAATCTGACCGTTGGATCGTTGTGATTTTTGGATATGTTATACATATATAAGTTGAGTATATGTCCATAAATTTTGAACTGTTAAAAATGAACGTATAATTTGTTATAAATTGTAAGAAGTGACTGATTTGGAAATTATGTTTATAAATGATTTTGGTGGAAAATTCTAGAATTGAGTGGGCCCTACTTGTGGTTGGTGAAAAAATATGCTGAATTTTATTTCAAATGTGGTGGGTGACAATAGTAGCAGGTAAAGCCATTAGGTAGCAGGTAAAGCCTGCTTCGGTGTGCTAACATTTTCCTATAAATAGAGAGCTAAATTAGAGCTAAAAATCACACCAGAAACATAAGTTTTCTCTCTTTCTATCTCTATATTATCGAGCGTATTTTGTGAGTATTTAGATAATTTGTGAATTTTTATTTATCAGTGCAAGTTTTCTTTAGCCTTATACCGATATTCCGATCAAAAGTACTGTTATTTTGAGGTAAAAGATGGTATTTTCTTCGTAAATGATATTATTTCTTTCGATATCATTATGCTAAAATATTGGTTTCAACTTTTTATCAAATTTGGAATTTTTTGTGTCGAGGTTACTATTCACGTATATGGCACTATTCACGTATACTACACTATTCACGAATACGGCACTATTCACCGAAAAATGAAATTTTCTCCTTTTTGTCCAAGATGTCTATTATGGTTACTATCTTAGATTGTATCCATGTTTTGATCATTATTTTTGAATTCTGGTTCAAAATTAGTTATTATGGAGTATTATTGAACTTGAATAAACTGTAGTACGAATCCTTAATATTTGTTCTTTTATCTTACTAGATTCATTTTCTTTAATATATTTTTCATCATCATCAGTCCTAAATGATGATATTATTGAATATCTTTATCCTGTAGTGCAAGGATGAATGATTAACTGATGAATATCTTTGGCCTGTAGTGCAAAGATGAATGATTACTTAATGAATATCTTTGGCCCGTAGGTGTTGAGATGAACATGACCAACTGGTGATACAAATGAATATCTTTGGCCTGTAGTGCAAAGATGAATATTTGATTCAAGATGTATATTGATTGATGTTATAGGAATAAAATATTGATGATGGACTTTTAAATCTTAGAAGATAGTAGAATTCTTTCTCTACTTGACTCTTCTAATGGATTGTTGTTTCCGCTGCAGATGTTGATCTAAAACTTGTTGTCTATTATATTTTATCAGATTTTTCCCTGTTGAAGACTAATGATAATTTGTTGTATATTATTTTAGTCATAATATTCTTTACTGGGCTAGTTGAGCTCACCATTTTCCTTTTTGTTCTATTTTTCTGCTTAGGAGGTGAGAACATAGCAGGATCTAGTCAGGGTATGGAGTGATGGTTCTAGAAAGATGTTTTAGCAGTCCTCACTATTTCTGTAAAATAGTGTTTGAATAATTGTAATGAGGACTTATTTGAGTGTGGATATTGTCTAGAAGACAATATTTGTATTTAAACTCATAGTATGTGTTGTCGTATTTTGCACGACAACTGTAATAATAAAGTTGTAGTTTGCTTTTTGTACCATATATTTGGCGACTCAGAATGGATGTTGTATACCTATTTTGGGGGCGTCACAACGGGCCAAGGATATTCGTGTATTCATCAATGGTCATGATCATGCCGACAACTGTCCATCAATGCACTATGGCCAATGAGGATTTTTACCACATCATTTATAACATTACAGTCATGATTATACCGAATAACCCCTGGTCATAATCATACCAAGTCTATCTATGCACTACATGCCACATATGACTTTCAACATATTATAAACATGAGGATGATGACAATTTAATAAAACAAGTTAAAGAATAAATTTTAAAGATTTATAAGTTAATTTCTCCTGAACTCAATAACGTCCAAATTGTCAACATGATACTACTTTGTGGAGTAAAATTTAAGAATGCTCAGAAGAATATTTCTATAAAAATATACTGGATGAAGCGCAAATATCAAGGATATTCCACTAATTTCATGGAGTATAGAAGCCAAAACTTTAACCAACTGAGTATAATAGAATATATGAAACCGCAAATAGATTTTTACCGTCATGCGGTAATTCACGTAGACAGATTATTCCAACAGGATAATAAAGAATGGAACCAGGTCATGCGTAACCCGTACAGACAGGATATTCCCACAGAATAATAAAGAATGGAACCCGGTCATGCGTAATCTGCACATACAAGATGTTCCAACAGAATAATAAAGAATGGAACCAGGTCGTGCGTAATCCACACAGACAGGATGTTCCAACTGAATAATAAAGAATGGAATAACAACAGAATTGATCAGGCATGCGATAGACCATACAGACAGGTTATTCCAACAGAATAATAAAGAATGGAATAACAACAGAATTCACCAGGCATGCGATAGACCGCACAAACAGGTTATTCCAACAGAATAATAAAGAATGAAATAACAACAGAATTCATCAATCATACGATAGACCGCACATACATGTTATTCCAACAGAATAATAAATAATGTAATAACAACCCTAACGAGTATTGAAAGAAAATAACTTTCTTTATGAATACGAAAGAATAATACCCCTAACGAGTACAACAAATAATATCACTTACCTTAAAAAGAAGAGTATTCCGACTGGTAAGGCGAGGATATTCTTGAAAAAAACTTATACTATTTTCTACGCTCAAAACTTCTTAAAACTCTAAAGAAATACGTTTAAGATTATAGAAGAAGAATTCTCTGAATTTCTGGTGTGATTTTCAATTCTAACTAAGCATCATATTTATAGAAGAATGGAAAGGATATTATGCTGCACTATACAATAAAATATAATAAATTCTATTTATAATCAAATAAAATAAAACTTTATAAAAAGTATTCTGTTTTATATAAAAAGTTTTTGCTATACAAAAACTATGCAAGCACTATGCAAACACTATGCATAATAAAATATAATTTATTATATTCAAAATCTAATAAAATAAATAACTTTATAAAAGTATTCTATTTTATATAAAAAGATTTTACTATACAAATATTATGCAGGCACTATGCAAACACTATGCATAATAAAATATAATATATTCTATTTAAAATCTAATAAAACAAATAACTTTATAAAAGTATTCTGTTTTATATAAAAAGTTTTTTGTTTTATTACATTTATAATAATAATAAAATAAACTTTATCATCATTATTATAATTCACAATATTAATCGACCAGGTCGTTCCCAGAAAAGATGGGGCTTTCCAATAAGGATTTCTCCCTATTGGCACGCAATTAGGTGACCAAACCTCTCCTTAACAGAACTTCTAGACATCGTTAATATTGCAAATAATAATATTAATAACTTTGTCATCTCAATTATTGATTTAATAATATATAAAATATTGACAATAATTGAATCAAATAACGTGGGATACTATGCAGCAATTACTGTAACAATAGTTGAACAAAACTGAGTGACTTCTCACGTAAGCATCAATAATCAATACCGTGTGCTACTATGCAACCACGCGTATTACTGTACTTTTAACACCGGGTGTTTTAACAGTTAACGCTAAAACTTCCGTCGTTATTTTTATAAAGTATTTTTGTCGTTTTCTCAATCCGACAATAGTTCTGTTGTGGGGTCCACCAATGATTGTGTCGTTGTACGAATATTCCTTGTTAAAACGAATATTTCCCGACCAATCGAATATTATATAAAAACTTGCGTACTTTGCAAAATTTATAAATATTACCCATAACTATAACATTATATCAAATTCATTCCATAATATTCAAAAATGATATTTATAAAAAATTCATCTTTATTCATAAAAGTTGGGGTCTTACAATTGATTAAATAATTTTGATATAATAGAGGGTAAAATGGTCATAACCCATAAAAAGTAAAGCATGTTAGGGATTTATTTCATCTGAATGGATTGTGCTTAAAATTAATTTTTTATTTTTTAGATTTGTATAGATCTGAAATTTGCCCTAATTTGATCTCCCTGCAAACACTCATGGGTGAAATCGCATTTCTTCAGTCACAACTCACAATATCTGCTCAAAAATAGATATCCTCGTCAAAATTTTAATGATTTCGCCATGAAATCACGTCAAAATGAAGCTCTGATGGGTCAACACTTACTTCCAATCGAAGAAGAAAGAGCCCCACGGTCACCAGTCCACCGTCAAAACCCAACCTCTGATGGATCAAGTGAAATTGAAATCAACAATAACAAAGAGCAAATTATCAACCACCTCCAGATGTGCAGAATTTCAAGGTTGAAGAACTGGACGATTTTTTTTTGAGTAATACTTTCAGTGGAAGTACCCACCTCAATGAGAGGGAAATGTGAACAAGATTTTGTGTTACCTATTTCTAGAAGTAAAATATTTTATCTTCATTTTGGGCACACATAAGAAAGTTTTTGATTACACCATAATTTTAACCGGATTTTGTGTTACCTATTTCCAGAATATTCATCATCTTAATATCCAGCTGTTTGATAGGAGCTTTCTTGTAGTAATTGTTGATTTTCATCTCTAATGGAAAAAAAGACAAAAAAAGAAAAAGAAAAGAAGATCATGAAGATGTAGATTTCATCTTCAATTTGTTGTGTTTGATTTTTTTAGAAGATCTATGTTAATTTATGGGTTGATTTTGAGAAAGGAGAAGAGCTTCAATATTCTTTGTGATCGGAGGGTTTTGACGATAAACAGGAACAAAGTTGAGTTAGAGAAGAGAGATAAATCAGTTTGACGAATTTGCCCTTTATTATATAATAAATGTGTAATTAAAAATTAAAAATACTCTTTTTTAGTTATAACTTAGCTGACTAATGACCTACCCAGATAGCCACGTCAGCAATTTCTGACGTGGTAGACTCAATTTGTTACAATTAAAAAAATTTAATAGTTCAATCATCTAAATGACAAAATTAAAAGGTGGATCACCGAAATAGAATATGACCTATAGTTTAAGGTAGTAAATTATATTTAAGCCGTAAAAATATTATGACTAAAGATAATTAAATTATCAATACCCTACATCAGTAATAAATCAGATATTTAGAACATATGGTAGATGATAAAAGTTTTCAACCATAATTGCAGCAGAATCAATAATCCTTTAGAAGAGTCAAGTAGAACATAATGTCTACTATCTCCTCCAAATTAAATTTCATCATTAATATTTCATTACTGTAATACCCATCAACAGTTCTTTGTTGTACCCAAAACAAATAGAACTTTCATCACTTGTCTTCACCTGAACCGCCAAAAATTATAATTTAATTCATAATTTATATTTATAATCATGTAAATCAACAGTTTTTCCTTGCCACAAAGGCTTAATAGAACTTTTACTCCATGTTCTTGCCACAAAGGCTAAAGATACTCAATAATCATATCATCTTTACACCCTCCACAAAAGATATTCAAATGTAACAACAATGGTCATGAACATACCAATCAATTGTCTATCTTTGCACTACGGGCAAAAGATGTTCAACTGTAAAACCAATGATCATGTCAAACAATAATCTATCTTTGCACTATGCGCCAAAGATATTCATTTGTATCATTAGTGCTTATGATCATGTCAAATACATGTCCATCTTTGCACTACGAGCCAAAAATATTAATCAGCCGTTCATCTTTGCATTATGGGCTAAAGATATTCATCAATCAACAGTTCATCTTTGCACTACGGGCCAAAGATAACTTTCAATATAATTTAAGTTTGAGAATTATGACAATGACATAAAAAATGAATCAAGTGAGATCAACGATAAATATTAGAGATTTCTAATTCAATTTATCCAGAGTTCAAGAATGTTCAAATTGTCAATATGAAGATCATAACATGAATTCAATTTCAAGAATAAGATTCATAAAAGATAACTTAGACAAAGAAAAAGAAATTTAATTCTGTTGTGAATATTACTCATGAACAATACCATATAATACTACCCATGAATAGTACCGTATGAATAGTAATATGAAATAAAATATATCACTTACATAATATGGAGTATGAAAGAAAATGATACCCCTTACGAGTATTGAAGGAAAATAACATCCTTTACGAGAAAAATAATATCTTTTACCTCAGTAGAAACTAGATCGGACTTGGAATATCAGATATTATCCTGAGAAAATCTTGCACTGCTATCAACACTCAAAATATCCTTATACTCAAAAGAAATACACTCAACATTATAGAGAAATAATTTTCTGATTCTGGTGTGTTTAGGATGAAGGGTTACCACCTCTTTTATAATGCAGCACGAAGATAAAAAATAAACCAAGCTGCCTAATTTTTTTTCTTTCTCTGCCTAACTTGCCTAACTTTTCTCTTTCTCCGCCTAACTTTTTTTCTTTCATTCATTGTTTCTTTCTTTCTTTCTGTCTTTGCCTAACCTTCATTTCTTATTGGTTTAGGGTCCACATTTTGGAAGAAAAGAATTGCAGGATAATTGAAAAAGAGACGTGCATGAAATGGTTCTAGAAAATGAATTCAAAACCAAAATGATAACATTCACTCCACTTTTATTCACATGCTAAAAATTATATATTATTATAAAAATATTACTATTTAAATTATAAAATTATACTATTATATTATTACATTATACTATTATAATGTAATATTATAATAATATATTTGAAAAAAAAATTATCAGAGAAGATGATTATGGTTCTATAAAAAATATGTCAAACTTTCAACAAATATCTCATGCTAAAAGTACTCCATTTATATCAAATTAAAAAAAAATTATTTGTCATATTTATCCATAATTTTTATTCATCAATTATTTATAACTTTTCAATTCTTCAATAATTATTCCTAATTAATATTATAGATTCATAATATTTACAACTAGATCATTTTCAGGAAAGAGGAGGCTTTCCGATAAAAAGTTCTCCTTATTGACGTGCAATTAAATAACCTAACCCCTTTCCTCGATAAAACTTTCTAGACCTTATCAATAATGTTATCTAATAATATCATTTCAATAATATGAGTGACAATTATTGATTTAATAATGAGAAAATATTATTCAGTTGTTACTGTAACAATTATTGAGTCAATAATATAAAATATTATTCAATTATCAATGTAGCAATTATTGCATTAATAATATAAAAGATTGTGTAATTTTTATTGTAACAATTATTGAGTCAAACACTGAGTGACTTCTTACATAAGTATCAATAATCAGAGATATTGTGCTCTACCGTGTGCTACTGTGCAATACTGCGTACCACTGTGGAACAACGTGTATTACTGTACTTTTATCACCGGGTATTTAAACAGTTTAATGGTAATAGTTTTGCCGTTATTTTTATAAAAATGTTATTTTTATCGCTTTCTATATCCGACAGTTATTCCGTTATGTGGTCCACCAATGATTGCGCCGTCGTACGAATATTCTCTGACAAAAAGAATATTCTCCGACCAAACGAATATTCCCCGACACAACGAATATTTTATGACAACTTGCTTACTTTGTAAAATTTTCACATATCACCCTTAACTTTAACCTTTTATCAATTTAACAATTTACTGAATATAATATTAATTATAAGAAAAATTGAATACTTTTATTTCATAAAATTCGGGGTCTTACACATGTCACTTGAGCCAAAAAACGCTGATTTGGCTAACCTATACAGATGTCATGTGAGTCATTAAATATATTAAATATATGACTTATAAAAATAAAATACTTATATTTTCTCTCTTCTCAATTCCATTCCCCTGTATCTTCTTCCTCTGCCTCTCATCATGCCTAATTCTTCAGCTACCTCTACACAAAAAACCATTTCTCAGTCCCTAAATTTCTTCATCTCATCCCTCCCCTCCCCAAATCCCACCATTTCAAAATCCACCTCTATTCTCACCTTCCCTCGCCGCTTACCCACAACCTATATTAAAGTCATCTGCCTTCAGTCTGATTGAAGTCATCTGCCTTCAGTCTGATTTCTACTCCCCTTACTTTTGTAGTGATGGTGTTGTTCTTAAACATACCATTCTTGTAAAATTCCTGCACTAACTTGGGATATATCAGTGTGTCTTCGCCCAGAGCATCTTCGAGACTCACCTTCTTCAGTAGCGCCAGGGTCTTGTGAAATTTTGGTGGAGCAGTCTTGAACTCGTCAAAGCAGAGTCTGTAGCCTGAGATAATATTGGATGACGCCATTGATTTTCTAACTGGAAGTGAGATTCGACTGATCTTTCTCCTGAGTTAGGGCTTTTGCTTTGAGAATGAGAGAGAGATAATCTTTTGAACTTCAGATTTCAAAAATACGATTTCAACTTGTACTTGTAACTTCCCTCTCTTCTTTTTCGCTTAGTGGGACAGGTGTCGAATTTTGCTTGGCTCTACGATTTTAACTACTCAGGAATGTACTGATTTTCCCTTGGCTTCTTCAGAACTGAGGTGTCCTTAGGAAGACTACGATAGTTGAGGTAGTCTTATGTTCGTTGAGTCTGTCCTGCGATCGTCGAGCCTTTCCAGCATTCGTTGAGTCTGTCCTACGATCGTCGAGTCTGATCAATCATTCATTGAGTCTGTCATGCGATCGTTGAGTCTATCCGAATCCTTGTGATGAGTTTTTGATAAAACATTCTTTTAAGGCAGCTCAGGAAGGGCCAACCTCTTGGAGAGATTCAAGGGTTAGGTTTGTTCTTGAGACACCTCTTAGAGAGATTGCCTTGTTTATGAAGCTTGTCATCACAGGGTGCAATTTTTGCTTTGTTGATGGGGCTTGTGTCATCATTGAGTCTGCACTACGATGGTTGAGTCTTTGCTACGATCGTTGAGGTAGTTGTCTTTTCAGCTCTATGATCGTGAACTTTCCTTGATCATGTCTACGATTTTTGAGTTCAGCCTTTGTATCTGTCATGGTTAGCACAATCTAGAGCATATATCTCATGGTTATAGATTTAGCATGCCTAGCTCACTTATTAACTTATTAAATCTGGATTCATCTAGTGGTTTTGTAAAAACATCAGCAAGTTGATTTTCAGTAGGGATGTATTGTAAAGATATAGTTCTATTTTGCACATGATCCCTAATGAAGTGATACCTTATTTCTATATGCTTAGTCCTATAATGAATAACAGGATTATGAGTTATTGCTATGGCACTTGTGTTATCACAGTGAATGGGAATAGATTTGAAATCAAACCCATAGTCAGCTAGCTGATTTTTCATCCATAGAATTTGAGCACAGCAGCTGCCAGTAGCAATGTATTCAGCTTCTATAGTTGAAGTGGAGACTGAGTTTTGCTTTTTTCTAAACCAGGACACAAGTCTGTTTCCTAGCAATTGACAAGTGCCACTGGTACTCTTTCTATCTATTTTTCATCCTGCAAAATCAGCATCTGTGTATCCTATTAGTTCAAATGAGAATTCCTTGGGATACCAAAGCCCCAAGTAAGGTGTACCCTTGAGATACCTGAAGATCCTCTTTACAGCAAATAAATGTGACTCTTTAGGGTTAGCCTAAAATCTAGCGCATATACATCTTGCAAATATTATGTCTGGTCTACTGGCAGTTAGGTATAAAAGAGAACCTATCATACCTCTATATTGAGTGATATCAATACTTTTACCTTTTTCATCCTTGTCGAGCTTGGTTGCAGGAGCAATTGGTGTTTTCATGGGAGAGGCTGATTCCATGCCATACTTTTTCAGTAAGTCTTTGATGTACTTGGCTTGGTTTATGAAAATTCCTTCATCAGTCTGTTTCACTTGCAGTCCAAGGAAGAAATTTAGCTCATCCATCATGCTCATTTCAAACTTGTTCTGCATTAGCTTAGAGAATCTCTTGCATAACTTTTCGTCAGTAGAACCAAAGATAATATCATCAACATATATTTGAACTAGTAAGACTTTATCTTTATGCTTTCTAAGAAATAGTGTGGTATCTACTCTACCTCTAGTGAACCCATTTTCAATTAAGAAGTTAGTCAGTGTTTCATACCATGCTCTAGGTGCTTGTTTAAGACTATATAAGGCTTTATCTAATCTATAGACATAATTAGAAAGAGATGGATTGATGAAACCTGGAGGTTGCTCTACATAGACTTCTTCTTGGAGTTCTCCATTTAGAAATGCACTCTTGACATCCATCTGAAAGACTTTGAACTTCATGTGGGCAGCAAAGGCAATAAAGATTCTGATGGCTTCTAGTCTGGCAACAGGTGCAAATGTCTCATCATAGTCGATACCTTCTTCTTGAGAATAGCCCTTTGTCACTAATCTTGCCTTATTTCTGGTTATGACCCCATCTTTATCCATTTTGTTTCTGAAGACCCACTTAGTTCCTATCACAGGATGACTCTTTGGTCTTGGTACCAATCTCCATACTTTGCTTCGTTCAAATTGGTTGAGTTCTTCCTGCATGGCTTCTATCCAACTGGAGTCTTCCATAGCATCCTCTATCTTCTTTGGCTCTATTTGTGACAGAAAGCTTAAATAAAAGCATTCATTCTGAGTAGCAGCTCTTGTTTTGACTCTAGCACTCGGATCTCCAATGATTAGATCCTGAGTGGAGGCTCGCTGTCTTGCATTGACCTCTATACGATCACATTCTCATGCTCTACGATTTCACTGACTGGCACTACGATTGTAGTGTTGAGCTCGACGACTTCATTCATAGTGTCTGCACTATCGGTCTTAGTGTCTTGAGGCACTGATTTGTCTAAGTCAGTTTCATCAAAGATGATGTGTATCGAGACTTCAACATTCAGTGACTTGTTGTTGAACACTCTATAAGTTTTGATGTCTGTGGCATACCCAAGAAAGATCCCTTTGTTTGACTTGGACTGAAATTTTGTCATATACTGCTTTCTATTGTTGAGAATGTAGCATGCACAGCCAAAGACATGGAAGTAGCTGACACTTGGCTTCCTTCCTTTCCACAGTTCGTAGGGCGTCTTCTTGATCGTAGAGTGAATTAATGATCTGTTCTGCGTGTAGCATGCAGTGTTGACAGGTTCTGCCCAGAAATATTCAGGCAGATGTGCTGCTGCAAGTAGAGTTCTTCCAGCCTTTATCAAAGTTTTGTTCTTTCTTTTAGCTACTCCATTTTGTTGAGGAGTTTGTGGAGCTAAGAAGTTATGATTGATCCCATTGTCTGTGCAGAACTGGTCCATTTTTGAGAAGTCGAATTCTCTGCAGTGATCACTCCTTATGGCCTTGATTTTCTCTCCTTTCTCGTTCATCACCAGTCTGAACATCTTGATTAATTGACAGCTCATTTCATCCTTTGAAGTTAGGAAGAATACCCATGTGAATCTGGTGTAGTCGTCGACTATAACTAGAGAGTATCTTTTTTCTCCAAGACTAGTTGTTGGAATTGGCCCAAATAGATCCATGTGAAGCAACTGTAGGGGCTTGTCAATAGAGTTGGCAGTTTTGCTTTTGAATGAGCTTCTGGTTTGCTTCCTAAGCTGACAGGCATTGCATGACCTTTCTTTTATGAAGTTGAACTTTGGTAGGCCAGTTACAAGATCTTTTGATGCCAGTTTGGACATGCTCTTGAAGTTTAAGTGAGACAACCGTCTATGCCATAGCCAGCTCATTTCTTCAGATGTTTTTGTCGGAAAACATATTGTCTCATCTGAGCTTAGTTGACCCAGATCCACTGTGTAGACATTTCCTTCTCTTGTCCCGGTTAGCTTTACAGTAGATATCTTCAAATCTCTGACTTGACATTGGTTGTTGAGAAATGTCACTTGATGACCCTTGTCGCAGAGTTGACTGATGCTTAGAAGATTGTGTTTCAGACCTTCTACATATGCTACCTTGCTGAAAGATACTGCACCATTGCCAGCAGAGCCATATCCTCTTGTCTTGCCCGAGCCGTTGTCTCCAAAGATGACTGAGGGACCCTCCTTTTCTATGTAGTTAGATAAGAGGGCTATGTTCCCGGTCATGCGCCTTAAGCATCCACTGTCCAGATACCATGTAGTGATCATGGAGCTCGTTTCCTGTCAAAATATTGAACCTTCATTTTGGTACCCATATTTGCATGGGTCCTTCTTTGTTAGTGCCTTTGGGGACCCAAATCTGTTTAATCTTGGGTTTCATATGCATGGAATTATAACAACACTTGGCAGCCTTGTGACCATATTTATTGCATATAAAACACCTAGTATGGAGCATGCCATTGTGTGCATGATGATTCACCCTCCATTTGGACTTGTGTGGTTCTTTAATTATCCTTCTATTAAACTGATTCTCATTTTTTCACGTGTCCTTGGATTTCATAAATAGTGATGAGTGTGACTTACCTCTACTGTACCTTCCCGGTTGATTCGTAGAGTTGGTCTTGCTTGACTCTACGATTCTTTGAGGTTGATGAGTAGAGGTTAGGTTACTCTTCTCTTTTATGAACCCCAGACCAACATGAGATCCTTTACTCCTAAGAGTAAGAATGGAGACAGTAGGACAAGGTTGAACTTTTTCTTCCTTCTGTGAGGATTTTACAAAGGTAATGCTTCTACTGAAACTTGAGGCATTACTAGTGCTAGTTTCCTTTGTCTTTTCCACACAAGGCTCTGAGATGGATTCCCCAAAGCCTAGGCCTGTCTTGTCGAATGTGCTTCTCTGACTAGAGAGCAGACAATCCATGGATGATGAGGATTTGTTCCATGTAGAGATAGTATTTTCTAGATCCTCAATTTTAGAGGTTAGATTAGACTCTCTTTGTGTATTGAGTGTGTTTGTCTGTCTTAAGGTCTCATTCTCAGCCTCAAGCTTGGAGAGAAGATTAGTACTTAGAAGGACTGTTTCAAGCTCTCCTTGTACTTTCTTCTTCTCCTCTTGAAGAAGTGAATGATCCTTAGATAAAACTCCGAACCACTTCATATATTGATGTAGATCAGTGGTTATGCCATGCAGTGCAGTTCTTAAGTCATTTATATCTACATCAGGTGAGTTGAAGTCAAATACCTCGTCGAGACTTACATAATGTATGTTGAGATTTTGTTTGTCCTTTGCACGTTTGGCCATTAGGCACAGATTGGCCATTTGTGGTTCTTCTTCATCTCTGGAGTCAGCATTTAATTCATTATCTGAATCACTCCATGATCCTCCACCTACCAGGCCTTTGTCTCTCTTCTGAGGCCTTTTGTTTCCTTTGAATTCCTTCTTTGCATGCTGTTTCTTCTTTAGTTCTTCTCTTAGAGGTTTATTGCAGTTGGAAATGAAGTGGCCAGGCTTCTTGCAATTGTAGCATAGATCATTTATTTGCTCATGGCTGCTGTAGTTGCTGACCTTCATTGGCTTGCTGGTTTTTCCTTGACACATGAATCTTCTCAGTCTTTTTACCAGCATAGCAAGGTCTTCATCATCGTCTTCAACATAATTAGAGTCAATCTCAGTGTTGACCTTTGATGAATCTTCATTTGCCTTGAGAGCAACACCATTATCCTTCCTTCTTCCTTCGGATAAGGTTTCAGTACGTTGGGTCAGCTCTAGTTCGTATGTCAGAAGATTTCCATATAAGATTCTTTGACTCTCTTATTGCAGTGGTCTTGGCATCCCACCTGCTTGGTAGGGCTCTCATGAACTTTATGGTCAGATCTTTGTTAGTATAGACCTTTCCATATGCTCGTAGAGAGTTGAGCAGAACGTTGAATCTTTCATAGGTGACAGTTACATTTTCTCCTTGGACATAAGCAAACATTTCATACTGCTGTGTCAGAAGAGATTGTTTGTTCTCTCTAACTTCTTCAGTTCCTTCGTGCATGATCAGCATTGCTTCCCAAACTTCCTTAGCTGTTTTGCTGTTGACAACGTTTTCAAACAGATCGTCTTCTAAGGATTGGAACATGATGTTCTTGGCCTTTTTGTCAAGTTGAACAGCTCTCTTCTCGTTGTCTGTCTATTCTTCTTTAACCTTGATTTGCATTCGGTTTGGATTGTCAGTGGTTGGTACAAGCTTTGTTGGAATATAGGGCCCATTTTGAACGGTCTCAAATAGATCTTCATCTATTGAGTCCATGTACGCTTGCATCCTGACTTTCCAGTTAGCAAATTTATCCTCGTTGCACATTGGTGGCTTGCTGCCTCCTCCGGTCCTGGATTCGCTTGGTACGAGTGCCATTGGATCTACTAAAGCTTGTAAGCTATAAAATAGAACCCGCTTTGATACCAATTGTTAGTTCCTAGTTGGCACAATAGTTATCTAGAAGGGGAAGGGGGGGTTGAATAAATATTTTAAAAATCTTTTCGTTTTAAACTTGTTCTTTGATAATGATTAAAACTTAGCGGAATAAATGTTTATTTTAATCTTCTTTACCAAGCAATGGAGTTATGAGAGTGAGGCAGTTATGGCAGTTATAACAGATATAGCAGTTATAGTATGAATATAAAAAACACAGTCGTTTTAAGTGTTTCAGAGCACTTAAAGCTCCTAGTCCACTCTTCTACTTCGACAAATAGGTAATCCACTAAGGATGTCTTTTACAACTTCTGAATCACACAGATTCCTTCTAGACCAACAGTCTAGGAACTTCTTAGTTCACTCTTGAACTCTTCAAGTCCAGCAGACTTGGCTTTCTTACAGTTCACTACGAACTCTTCAAGTCCAGCAGACTTGGTGCTCTTCTTCAGTTGGTTGATAATGTTGAGTTCTTGATGGTTGCTACTCAGTTGATGTGTAAGCACTTGTTCTAAATAACTGAGTAGCTGAACAAGCTTTGCAATATCTCAGATCGTAGTTGAGCTTGAGAGAGATGTTCACGTTGTTTGTTCAATGCTTGCTTGGTTCTCTCTCATCTGTCTGATATGCATATATGTGATCTTGAAAAATATCCGTTGGATCCATCCGTTGAGACTTTAAATGCATTTGACTTTTCTGATATTTGATGGAGACATTTTTGCACATCTTTTGAAACTGGATTTTGGCCCACTGACACAGCAGACTGCTTTCTCACCTAAGACCTGAAAAGGTGTTTTGCCCCCTTACCTATGGTACTTTCCTTAGCTTCTTCAATACGCTTCTTTGTTGCATACTAAGGATATTTCATATTACTTTGGGACTGATGAGTACTGCAACGTCTAGAATCCATTCCTCATATATTGGAATCTGTCTTCATGAGGCTCGACATTTTTTGACAGAAGAAAAATGCTCTACGATTCAGATCATAGTGACTTGTCGCCTTGATGCTCGATCTGATGCTATCAGCTGAGAGCACTACGGTTTCTCTTAAACCCTTGCAGACTACGATCTTCATTTGCTCGTGTTGTTACTCTACGTTTCCAAGAGCACACTATGATCGTTGACTTGTAAACTCCATGTTTCCTTCAGCACACTACGATCGTTGAGATGGCTCGGCAAACGTTGGGACCACTCTACGATTTCCGAAGAGTCCCTTCAAGGCAGGCACACTACGATCTTTGAAGCTCTACGTTTCTGCCTTGACTTCTGCAATGTTGATCAGATGATACACTAAGATTTCTTCGAAGCCTATCTATTACATCTCAAAATCAACCTAACAACTTTGATCTTTCTATCTATACATTCTATTACAGAATGATACATGTTAAGATCTTAGATCAACCTAACAAATTTGATCTATCACTAAGTCCTTGTACATATCTTACTTGGAAGGACTTTATAAATAATCATGAGCATTTACATTAAAACATTAAATCATAATATGCATTCTCCCAACAAAGCATTTTGTGATGATTGCATCTTCAACAAATTCAAGAAATCTCAATCAAGAGCCTCAGGGACAAACCTGATCCTTAGATCCTTCTACGAGATTGGCCCTTCCCGAGTCACCTTAAATTCAGAAGGAATGTTCAGTCAGAATTTATCACAAGGACTAGAGCAGACAACGTTCGTAGAGCAGATTCAGCAGTGGACTCAACGATCGCAGTACAAACTCAACGATCGTAAAGACTACCTCAACGACTGTAGTGCTACCTCGACGATCGTAGTTATCCCAAGGAATACATTAGCTCAGGAGGAGCTAAGAGCAAACCAGTATTTTCCACGTAAGTTAAAATCGTGGAGCCAAGCAGAACTTGACACATGCCCCACTAAGCAGATCGAAAGGAGGGAAGTTACAAGTACAGTTTGAAGATATCTTTTTGAAATCAGAAGTTCAAAAAGTTCATTCCTCTTTCTCCCTTTCTCTCTCTACAAGCAGAAACTCTAGCTTTCTGAAAAGCTCAATCAACCTCAGTACAAAGAGATCAATGACGACTTCAAATATTATCACTAGTTATAGACTGTGCTTTGACGAATTCAAGACAACTGACTCTCAATTTCATAAGATTCTGGCTCTATTGAAGAAAGCTGGTCTTGAAGAGGCTCTGGGTACCAGCACGTGGATCTACCCTAAGCTGGTAAAAGAGTTCTACAGAAATAGAACGTTTGAGAACGATGTTATCACTACAAAGGTCAAGAACGTGGAAATTAAACTCAAAGATGAGGATATAAACCTAGCCCTAGGTTTCAAATCGAAAGGATTTCCATTTATAGAGGGCATCGATTTTCATGAAGGACTGAAGAAGATGCATCACAAGAAGTTTTCGACTGTCAAAAGGTACAAAAAGAAAGAATTCCCCCAAAGGTATGAGTTTTTGGCTGACATTATTGGGAAATGCATATACTGCAAGAGCTCTGGCCATGACTCTGTGAACGATGTGCAACTTAAGATCATGACAACAATCAGTTATGGGATTCAACTTAACTATGGAGCCTTACTCATCGACTGGATTGCGAAATGGATACTCAGTTCGAAGAAGTCAAATAGCTCTGGAAAGATGCTCTATGGGCGATTTATAAGCATCATCCTACAGTCAATATTGGGAGATAAGATTGGGGAGGATGAAGGAGAATCCATCAATCCAAATAGAAGGATGACCCAGCAGATGTTTGAGAACTGGAAAAGAAATCCAACAGAAAATATCAGGATGATGTCTGAGTCCAGTTGAAAAACTGGTGATACAAAGGAGACCGGGATTCCAGGGAATATGTAAGTTCCAAGGGAAACTGCAGAAGAAGAAGAAATCAACAAGGAGGAACCCATTGCTTTGGTCAGAAAAAGCAAGGGTAAGAGAAAAATGAAGGTTCAAATGGCAGAGGAGCCTCAAGGTTCAACTACTGATACACCTTAAGAGTGTTATGGCACTGAAACTCTGAGGAATTTGAAGAGGAAAGAACAGCAATTTGAGGAAGATGGAGACAAAGCTACCATCTCTCAGCTGCTTAAGAAGGGAAAACGCAGTCAAAAGTCAAAGAAGCACTCTTTCTCTTCGATCGTAGAGTCTCTACCGATCGTAGAGCCCAGATTTGATACCACTCCCGAAGAGGATGCTGCAACAGCTTCTCAGGCTGATCAACCATTCAGAGTTGAAACTGAAGAAGGTGCTGAGGCTATGGCTCAGCCTAGAAAACCAAGAAGAAAACTGGTCAAGAAGTACATCTTTGTCAATGAAGGAGTGCTAAAAGAAGAAGACAGAAAGATGGCTGCTAAAAAAGGGTTACCCGAAGCTGAGAAGGGGCTATCCGAAGCAAGTAAAAAGAACACAGTGGGTCACGTAATTAATGATTTTTGCCACATAATTAATGATTTTTTATTTTTAATATTTTTAGAAATTAATATAATTTTGTAATAGATCTCATTGATACAAAAATTTTGATATATTATTTGTATTATTTGGAAAAGAGATAAAAGGAAAAGAAAAAAGCCACGTAGGATAACCAAGCTTTCTCCCGTCCAGTCAGCAAATACACGTAATATTAATTTTTTTTCAAAAAGCCACGTAAGATATTTTTAGACGGCTGTTAGTCAAATTGGACGGAATGGCTTGATTGTACATTTTTAAAAATCACAGTGGGTCAATTGAATATTTTTAAAGCACAGTGACTAATTGCTTAAAACACTACAATCACAGTAGGTAAAAGTGTTTTTTGCCAAATATTTTGATCAAGTGTGACAACAGATGAGACATGAGACGAGACGAGAATTATTTGCGTCCTTTGAACTAGTAAGGAAAGTGGCAACATTGGATTGTTGTTATCAGCTCCTCGGCCTTATGAGTGCTAGCATTGGATTGAGTTTCCGAGAAGTAAGCCCTAGAGTATTCACATTATCTTCTTCCCCATCCTCGAGTCTCCACTCAAACTCTTGGATTAGTCTGCCAATTGCCATACGAGAAATTGTCATGGCTTCTAGAGCACCTGCACATATTCTCTTCCCCCCTCCGAATGCCATTGTCTTGTACAATTCCATGGTATCAGATTTTTCATCTACAAATCTCTCAGGTTTCCACTCTTCAGGATTTTCCCACACTTTCTTGTCCATGTTACATCCATAAATGTTTATGGCAATCTACAAAAAAAAAAAAAAATTTAAAATAGAACTAATGTTAGATATACTTGATATGAATTCATTTAAGTGTTGAGCTGAGGGAAGAGTAGCAACCTCGCTTCCAGCAGGAACAAAGTACCCTCCTAACTGCGTATCTTCGTGTGCATATCGTAGAGGAATTACTGGAACAGGACTATGCATTCTCAAAGTTTCATGAAAAACAGCATACAAATAAGGTAGCTGAGACAACTTCTCCTCTGTGATCTTGTCAGACCCGCAAACCCTACTAATTTCCTCATAAAGCCGGTCCTATATATATGACAATAGGCATAATCGATCAGATTCAAGAACAAATCCGGGTTTTAAAGGAAATGAAAAATATTTGTAACAACCTGTAGGGTTGAATCTTTAGCAAGTTCGTACAAGGCCCATTCGGTTGCTACCAAAGTAGTGTCTGATGTTTCAACAATCACCTCCCAAAGCATCATCTGAATTTGTTCCTCTGATAGTGTTTTTCCCTCGGCTAACAAGTATTCAAGATAACATTTCATACCCTGCTTTAAATTTCGCTCGGATTAATTATAATAAAGATTGGGCGCTAGAAGATTATGCTGTAAGATGCAACTTTTTCCAATACATTTCTATAATATAATTGCATATAGAGAAGAATCATTTTTGTGCGACACCCAGATGCAACTGTTTTCTATATCCTCCAGATGTATATAAATTAATTATTAAGTATTACGCCATACAAAGACTTGAAAATGTGAATTTAAAGGTAAGGTATGGTACCTTTGTTGAAGAACTTTTTTTTCTCTGCTCCTGGATGAGGGATTTCATCACTGCCTGTTTGCGGATACACATGTTCTGTATTTTCTTGTCAAAACTTGTATTTGGAATCCATTTTAGATATGGGAAGAAATCTCTCCAATCTACCTGAATTGAACCCTCCATTGGGTCTTCAACTAGACACTTAAACATGTCATGTTTTGACATTGTAACCCCAAGTTCATCCACATGAATGGCTACCACATCCTCTCCCAAACTCTGCAAATCCCATGAAAATTTTCAAAATAAATAAATAAATATCAAATACTCGCTATAAATACTAGCAAGATGAATTAGATTTAGCCGTAACAGATTAAGATGCTCACTTGTTTCATAGCTAATCCAAAAAGTTCAGACTGGAATATTTCCCTCAAATTAACAGCCTCCAGAGGACAGTTCTTCAATAAACCATGCAACCGGTTTGATGTGTTTTCAATTAAAGTATCTCTGTGAATACGCTGTTGCTTCTGCTTCCATAATATCCCGAAGATCATGTTTTAATATATATCAAAGCTGGTAGACGTATATACAAGAAAAGTTTTTGAGGATTTAATTATTCTGCAACACAAGCCTGAGCATTTGGTCCCAAAATATGTGCCAGTAAATGTTGCTTTACTGTCTTGTGAAACTCATTGTAATCGCTCATGGCAACCATGGATTTATCAGAAGTAAGGAGCGTTAGTGCTTTTGTCAGCTTTCTTGTAGAGATAGATGAGAATCTAGTTACTGTGGCCTAGTAGTAATGCAGCCAGAAGGATCGATCGAGTATGGCAACCATAATATAATGCTGTGTTAGTTAATTTGCATGTTTCATACCAAAATGGAAATTGCCCAGGCATGAAGTATAAACAAACCTAGATAATCTGTAAGAATTATACACAGAAGTAAGGCATATATAAAAATATACACAGACATTTGAGCTAGAGTTCCCAAGATCTCTCCCATAGTCTCACATGACCTAACTATAAATAATTTACACCTCACTTGAGAATAAGCCAAAAAATGTAGTTTTTTTTAATTATTATTTTCGAAGTTGTATAAGTAATAATTGATGCGTTTAATGTTATAAAACGTGTTCAATCAACTGTAATCCTACAGCTAGACTGGAGGGGGCCACGCCCTCCCCAATGTTTGAAAATTTTGTAAGGTCTACTTGTTCATTTATTATGTGTTCTACAGTTCGATTTTTTTTTTGCTATATGTTTTGTTGTCTTAATTTGTCAAAGTAAATTCTATTACTACATTATATTTTTTTTAGTAAAAATATGTTATGTAATAGTAGAATTTTACTTTTTAGTGATGAATATATATTATGTTGTTAAAAAAATTCCTGCCTCCCAAGATTAAATCTTGGCTTCGCCCCTATGTACATCACGCCAGTGCCGTAGTCAGGATTTTTCTTCAAATACTATCGTCATCAAAGATTACTTACTTTGGATTGAAAAGTCAGATCTAGAGAGAGAGAGAGAGAGAAGGGGGTGAGCTAGGTAGGTTAATTACATCCTTGACAACATCGTTAGAGTTGAGGACAACAACAGTGTTGGAGCCAGTTCTGATGGAGTAAATAGGGCCATAAGTCTCAGCCCACTTGGTAAAAGTCTTATGAGGTTTCTTTTCTTTCAGTTGTAGTAGATTTCCCATCACTGGTATCCCTGGTATCTCTGCATCCATTTATTTATATTTATATACCACCCACATCAACATTAAAATATAATCAAACAAGAATGAAGGCGCTTTCTTACTAAGAGTTATGCTAGATTACTAGACGGTTTACAAACTGTACAATTCTTCTGTATACTAGATAGCTTCTGTCTAGTTATCTATCATTAATTTGCATTCAATTATATATCAGTTAATTAAGTATATAAATATGAAGAGTACGTTCAACGGAGCAGGCGGATTCCACCCAATTCCGCCAACTCATTTAGTAACAAAAATATTAAATATAGCGACACAATAAGTCAATAACATTCTGGTATCATCACTAAAAGACTATATATGCTTCGATCACTATATATGTGTGTGTGTGTGTGTTGGAGAAATTGTGTGAAAAGTGAAATGAAGAGTTCAATACAACTTCAACTAACATTGAGAAAAAGAAAATTTGAGGAGGAATGAATTCAACATATATATGTGTGTGTATCTATATATATATATACCAGGTAAAGGCGGGAGATTTGAGGGTCTCTTCCTACGATCAGAGACATAGCCTCCAAGGAACCAGAAAGAAAGAACAATTCCCAGAGCAATTGCAATTGCAATTCGCAAAGCTAATAGTACTTGAAAATTAAGGATTGTATCCATTTGATTATTGCAATTAAGAAACAGTGGAGAGTTAAAAAATAGAGGGACTGTATTACTTTGAACTTGCATGCACCAGGTATATATTTATATATATAGAGATTAGAGAGAGAGAAAAAAAACAAAAGACCTTGAGGTGGTCGTTATGGGGAAAAGATCCAAATCATATGATGGTTGGTTTTCTTACTTGGGTTGCACTCTGAATTTTGAGAAGGAATATTCGTTTACTAGTTAAAAGAAGTAATACTAATACTAATATATATATATACTAGCGATAACACATGCCTGAACGCACGGTGTAACGAAAAATTAAATTAAAATTTAAAAAATATTACATTATCTAAAGACATACATACTCAATCAACAATACATATTCAACCACCAAAACATCGAGCTAGTCGGTACTAATTTCACTAAATTTCGGCAGAATTTCCTTTAAAAATAGATATCCGGAAAATTCTAAACTTATCTACAAAACTTACAATCATCAATACTTATCTATGTGTGTGGGTTCGAAATTTGAATAAGGAGGGCAAGAGAGAGAGAGCTGCTGACGTGTATTTTGATGTGACATTTATGTATTTTCTCTCTCCGCTCTATTTTATATTATAGATATACAGAATGGATCAGGTCCAGACCAAAATTTTTATTTTTTTATTTTATTTTTTTTTAAAACAACTAAAAAAAATATTTAATATTTTATGGAACTGAAATTTTTTCATAATATAATATTTTAGGCGTGATTTAAATTACTATACCAAAAAATGGTGGTACAGTCTGCACAGACTGTACATACATGTTTTGTTATACGTACCCAAATCACACCCAAAACACTGTATTATGAAAAAAATTCAATTCCATAATTTTTTATTTATTTTTTTAGTTGTTTTTAAAAAAAAACAAAAAAAAAAAGTTCGGACCGGATCTTGTCCCTATATATATATATATATATATATATATATATATATATATATATATACGTTCCGGATCAAGTGCATACCTCTTATCTTATTTACCCGTGCTCACCCCTATTTAGGCGACGATTTCGGTCATACAACCGTCGTCTATACTTTTAGCGACGTTATAATCCTTGCTCTCTCTCTCTCTCTCTCTCTCTCTATATATATATATATATATATATATATATATATATATATATATATATATATATATATATATATATATATATATACACGCTCTGGATTAAGTGCATACCCCTTATCTTACTCACCCGTGCTCACCCCCCTTTAGGCGACGGGTTCGGTCATACAACTATACTTTTAGCGACGGACAACATATAGCGTCGCTAAAAGTATAGACGACGGTTGTATGATCGAAACCGTCGCCTAAATGGGGGTAAGCACGGGTGAGTAAAATAAGGGGTATGCACTTAATCCGGACCGTGTATATATATATATATATATATATATATATATATATATATAGTTGTATTAGAGTTTTGTTCTCACTTGATCCATTTTGTCGCTGAATCTTCCCTGGTAGATGCTTTTGGTACTGTTGCATGCAAATTGTTACTAGGCTAGGCTACTACCTTAATTAATGACTTGAATTAACCCTTGCAAGTTGCAGCAACGCGCTAGACTAATTATGCCTATATACCATTTGGTAGTTATGCCAAAAATCCAGAAGGAAGCCTTCAAGATATTTTAGCTTTATATTACTTGGAGCTTCTTATTAACCTCTTTTTCTTGAATTTAGTTACCATATAAATTATAATTATCTGTTTTTTTTGTATGGGATTTGCTTGTACTTATAGGTGACTAAGTTTAAGTAAACAAATAAAATAAGAGATTCACCAAAAAAAACACAGGGAAATCTTTTTTAATGATTGAATTTATATTTATCAAAATCAAAAGTTATCTAATTCAACACACAAGCCGGGTTTTATAGTTAAAGAATTTTTTTATCAGCACTTAACATAATTCTAGAAACTTCTAATTGAAAACAATTTCCTAATATTCCTCCTATATTTACGTTAACTACAGCAACAACCTTCTAATAATTAAAATACTACCATAAAAGACGAAACAAATCAAAAATCTAAAAATAAGACTGTTGCTAAAATTATCCAAACTTCCAAAGGCATAAATCCGCCACAAATCCGTAATAGATAGTCCGAAGCAAGATCTGATGAGAAGCTAATTAATCCAATGAGATTACCAAAGCCGAACTCGAAGGAGTGGTCCGCCATTCGACTCCTGAAGTCATCAGCCATCCGAACCGAATATGTCAATTACCGTCACATTTACGAATTACGCTGATCCTTCAATGCATGATATCTTAATGTCATTAACGTGTTATATGATAGCTCGACATCATCGGACACGGATCCTTCTGCATCAGTTTTTGTATGTTCGTATATCTATTGTATACAAAATTGGTAGCGGTGTCAGCGGCCTTTACAAGCCAATGACGGACAATATGCTGGTTATTGTCGTGAGCTTTCGTTTGCTTCCTCTTTAATTTCTTTTCTTCCTGTAATCTTTTTACAGTACTGATGATAAATGAAGTCCCTTTCGTGAAAGAAATCCAACGAAAATGATACTCAATTTAAGACCAAAATGAGTCTTTTTCTAGCCCGCCAGTATGTTCATCGGTTATTAATTCATCCCTCTTTTTTTGATGGGAGGAATGGAATTAGCAAAGGAAGGAATGGTATAAAGAAGTGTTTGATTTAAGATCGAATGATGGACACAATCACGTAGAAATTAAATAACATGTGATATTCAAGTTTACCAAGATTTATCAAATTGTGATCAATATTGCATGTGTGATATATTTATTAATACGTCTCACACACTCTATAATGATAAACGCCAAACATCGTTTATATGGCAACTAAAAAAAACCTAACTGTTATAACATAGATTCAAACACATGAAACCCAAAATATTAAATAAATTCAAAACTAAACTGTTAATAAATCATCAAGCCCAAATATCACTGTAATCGGATCTTGTAACGACCGAGAAATTCGGATCCTTTGTAAAATACTTGAAAGAATTAAATAATGAATAAATAATATTATTTGTTATTATTATGTGTTAATATGATGTATGACGTTCTATAACCTAGAAAAGTCGGGACATCGTAGTATTTGAACCACGTGAGAGAATTAAAGTGTTTGAATTTCTAAGACGAAAATAAAAGTTTTTCGAGAAAGTTTTCGAAAAATACTATTCACCGTTTATCGCTCGGGAATTATTTTTGAACATCCGAGAAATACGTAATGTTACAATATCGAGGCGAGATGGAATATGTAATAATAATCTAAGTATGGAAAACGCAATAATTCGCATGCGGACTTAAATTGAGAGTGTTTAGAAATTAATGTCTAAGGAATGAACTTGAATAATTTAATGGGATGTGCAAGCTCATTAAGCATTAAGGGAGAAGCCCAAGTTGTAGCAATATCTAGCCCAAGTGCTTATTAAGATAAACACAAAGTAAATCAAAGCAAGCCCAAAGATAAGTTAATTAAATTAACTACTAAGCCCAAAGGGTGATTCAATGGGTAAAGTAGGATCCATGGGGCAACCCATGGGTCAAGTGGAGATCAAGAACTTTATGTAATAACCAAGTAAGGGATAAGAGTTGTGAGCATCAAGCAAAATAGTAATGAGGTGGCTTAAGGAGGTGAAATGCCTTAATGACCCTTTTACCCTCACTTTAGAAATCCTATAAATAGGAAGCTCACAATTCATTAATTGGTTGATTAGTTTTCATCCAACAAACTCTCTCATAAACAACTTATTTGTTATAGCTAATAAGCACTTTGAAGCTTAACCTTCCATTGTTAGATTTCCAAAGAAAGAGAAGTAGTCTTCAAAGGTAATTGATCTTGTCTCTTCCATCTCTATCATACTAGGATGATAAGAGAAGTGTAATCTAATGAACTATATGTTAAGAACATATGAGAAGTGGTTAAGTAATGGACTTAATCCGAGTAAGCAAGAAATAAACAAGTTAAACCTAAATAAGCTAGAGACTTATGATGATCATATATACACTTGTAAAATAATGAATGAAGTTAATATGCTAATAAGATGCAATAATATTACTTAAAGGGACTTGAACCAAGAATAAGTTATAAGGAAATGAAAATCGTGTATTGAAGAATTAGTAAGTTATGAACTTATAAGAATTAAGATATAACCTAATTTGAATGTAGGTGGTTGTATAATGTAAGTTAAGATGGCTAGATAATGAAATGAATGTATTTAGAATGATGATCAAATCACTAGTAATGGAGTTTTGCCGAAATTCACACGATTGGACGATAATCGTCGAATTCGTGAAATTCTCGGAATGGAAGTCGTATTTTGTGTTTGAACTCGGAAACGTTGGTTTTTGATGGAGACATGTCATATTTGGCATTATAGAGTTGCGAACTCGAAAATGGCCGGATTCTTACTTAGAACGAAGAAACGAGCGTTGAACGTTCACGAACATTTATCATTTTCGTTAAAAATGGACTAATAGGTGAAATTTTAGCAAACGAAGTTGAATAGATAAAATTCTTGCATGAACACGTAAAGTATGTAATTTGTGAAACGTAGGCTCTTTAACGAGTCAATTCGGACTTATAACGAAGAAGTTACGAGTCCGGGAATCTCACCATTTGAAAAATCTGCTAACATTTATGTGGCACAGAGTCCGCGCCGCGGCACGACTCCAAGCCAATTAGTCGGCGCCAAAGTGAGCCTCAGCCCCTGCAAAGTCGCGCCGCAGTGCAAAAAATAACAAAGGGACTCGCGCCGCAACGTCGAGTCCGATTTCTAGGCAATAATAGGTGACGCCGCAGCGCGGCACCAAGAGTAATAGCCGGCGCCGCAGCGCCAGCTTCATGACCTAGATGATGGAAAATGTTTGCATGTTGAGCATGAAGAGTAATTGATGAATACTTACATAAGGATCTTAATGAAACATTGTTAAGACATAATTAAGCCTTAAATATGAACACTTAGGGTTAAGTTAAGTCAATTACATATGAACGTAAGAATGACGTAACAGAATGTCGGAACCAATAAATAACAAATCTAATACGTAATTAGATTGAGAAGAAAGGTAAGATTATTTAGGAACCATGTATGTTTATTCATGACCTAATTTGCTATGTGATGTTATCATTTACTGTAGAGACCTTAAAGACTGAAAGTGCACGTGTTATATCTGTAAGTAGAAGCTAAAGGCAAGTAATCTAACCCTTGTTTCAATTCGATCCGGACAAGTATTTGTGATTCATGTATTCTCTGCATGAGTTAATGTCTGATGAAGTCAAAGTCAATTCCTTTGGCTAGACTTATACTATGTTAATCTATCAAGTGTTGACAAGGATTTACCAAACTAATTTTGTTGTGGTTTTCAAAAATAGGCTGAGTATGCTAAATTATTTTGTCGTCAAACGACAGACACGTGAGGTTGCCACAACTTAAACGTATATACGTTTAATGAATGTAATGTTGATCAACATAGAGTACTATAGGCTGATCACCTAGACGTGCTCGTAAGCTATGCCGGACTTACAGACTTAGTGTCGGGATGTCCTTTTCAAAGTACTTATGAAACACTCACGGTCTTGAACCAAAATTGATGTTTTACTGAATATTGTTGTTGTAAAACGTTTTGAATGAAAAGAAGTGCTATTTTGAATTATCAATAGTACTTTGTAACAATTGTTCAGTTATTGAAGATATACGATTTCTATGTCTCAAGCATGCTATTTTCCTAGAATTGTTGTACTTGTTGAGCCAGTTAGGCTCACTCTTGCTTGAACCATATGAATGCAGCTAAGACCGAATGGACCGATGGATCCGGCAAAGATAAAGGGAAAGCTAAGGTGAACCCGTAATTTACCTATGTAATGTTGGTTTTTTATTTTATGATGTTTTAAATGATGACTAATTTAAGTATATTAGACATGTGCATAGTTCATGATTTGTTATTATATTATTAAATATGCATAGATTATGGTTTATAAAAGGTTTATAATATTATAATTAATATGCATGGATTATAAATGGGTTATAATATTATAATTGATATGCATAAGTTATGGGTATTGCATGATCTATTTGTTTTGGAGGATATCAAGGAAGTTTTGGGATTGGAGTTTATTAAGGTATGTTGTTGGTATTTATAATAACTGATATTATCAAGGAAGATTTGTTGCTAGCCCAAATTGGCTCCTCTGTTTCATCAGTGTATCTCCTGGGTGATAATTTAATTAAGGATGTTATCCTTCTTAGTGGAGCCCACATTATTTAGTTGTCTATTTTAAAAAGGAGTCCTACTTACTGAAGCTTTTGAGTATTATCTTTATTTTATCTCCTTTTGTTCCGGTTTAACATAGTTGATTGTGGGTAGAGTTTCACTCCTTGATTTCAGCTCTTCAAAACTTAATAGCTGACGCATATCTGCTTGTGAATCAAAGCTGCTGAGATCATGGTTGGTTGTCAACGGGACAGAGATGTGTTAGCTAACAGATTTTATAGCCGTTACACATTCTCGTTATATATACTCCTTCTCTTCGGCTAAACAATAGGCAACAAAGAACAGGCAATCAAATTGAGAGATTATTTCAGAGCTTATCAATTGTTTTATTCCAGCCATACATTCTTATCTATTATATTCGTTAGTGCTGAAAATTTCATTCCTTGTAAACCAAAAGTAAGCATAGTTTTTGCTTGAGATTTTCTGTGTTAGTTAGTCTGTTCATAGAAGGCTTCAAAGGTCTCAGAGGTGAGAACAGGTGTAGAGGTGTACAAGTTGCAGAGGTGCAAAGGGGGCATTGGTTTCCATCATCAGAATTGAAGCTTCTTTGTAACACGGAGTTCTTTTTATTGTATTTAATTGAATATTAAGTTTAATAAAAAGAGTCTCCAATCCTAGTTGGGATTGAACGTGGATTAGGCCACTAGATTAGAGGATAGGGGCTGAACCACGTAAAAATCTTGGTGTGATTTTTACTTTTGTTTCTCTCTTTAACTGTCATTCACGTTCTGCACTATTTTGTTATTCACGCCACTATCCAGACACTAAAGCAGACAGATGTAGCTGTCTGATAATCAGAAACGAAGAACATAAGCTAAAGCAGACAGGCGTAGCTGTCTGAATTATACCTGTAGCAGAAAATTCCAAAAAGTTTTCACCGTTTATCAATTTTAGCTTAACCACCTATTCACCCCCCCCCCCTTCTAGGTGTGCACATACATAGAATTACATGTAATAGTATAGGTTTTGTAATAATAATATTTTATATTATGACAAGAACAGATGTATTGGTTGTAAAGAACCTGGGTAATGTTAATATTCTTTTTGATATATATAAGACATATTCGTTCTTTTGAGGTATTTCAATTGAATGTTTGTGTGAACTGTAGCACCGTGTAGCACCATTTGTCGAGTTGGAAGATACCCGAATTTGGGGGTGTCACAGGTTGGTATCAAAGTATTAGGTTATAAAACTTAAGGGGGGAAATAAAACCTTAAGTCATAACCTTATAAAAGTGAAAGAATAAAAGATGGAAGTTAACCTGGAAAAAAAATGCATTATATATGTTATGTGTTTTTATTATTCTACTGACGTGTACTAATCAAAATTTTGTGTTGTGTAGATGTCAGGAAAAAATAGAGGCGTACAGATAGTCAGCGAAGGGTCGGTTAATCAGGTAGAGATTATACCGAGCCCCATAGCAGCAGATCCCGAGATAGTGGTGGTTGAGTCTGGAGACTTAGAGAGTTTAGATCTCATGTCAGTGTTTGACGGCATGATAGAAGAAGAGGTAGTGTCCTTTAACCCAGTAGCTATAACAGCAGATATGGCTCCAGGGGAGTCAATGATGTCACTATTCATGTCAGTGCTGGATAAAAACATCCACTACTGTCAGGGGGTTAAGGAGCTGAAGGCAGAGCTCCAAGCTGTTATAGAGGAAAAGACGGACGTAGAGTCCATGTGGGAACAGGAACATAACGAAAGGGTTTTGGCCAAGGACAAGGTCCATAAGCTGAAACATGAGGTCTTTGAGCTCAGGGGTGAGCTAAAGACCAAGAAGCAGAAAATAAGGAGGATGTCCTATATTCATAGGAGTTCTCATGAGGACTTCCAGCTGCAGGTAGCTGGTTATCCCGTCGAGGCAAGGCAGACGCGGCATACTATCAGCCGTGATATTATTGTTGGTCTTGCCAAGGCGGATTTTGAGAATGCCTTAAGGCAAATGTGATCTAGTAGTGGCTAGAGTAGTTAGATATGTACATATTTTTGTATCTAGTAGTGACGTAAAACCCTCTTTTCTATAATCAAGGGTAGTCTTTTGTAAATCCCAAATTTTTAAAAGTAATTGCGGGAAAGTATTGTAATCAGCATAGGCTGTGTAATGTAACTGATGTAGTATATATTATACTACAATGAATCAATATAAGTTTTCTTTTTCGAAACATGTGGAGTAATGAATGTTTAAGTTATTGTTTAAAGATTGAATAATAACTAACTGACAGGAAATGAGCAATAACGAAATGTGTGTTTATTATAACAGCAAAATGCCGCCAAGAAGAGTACCACGTAATCAAGGTGCGAATACAAACCAACTGGAGGGAGGTCCGATTAACCCCATGCAAGAGTTTGTAAATCTATTAACAGCCGCGTTTAATAGAACTGGGGCTAACATCCCCGTAAATCCTGGAGTAGTATGAGCTACTATGTTTAAGGAATTTAAGAGCATGGGTCCGCCGGAGTTCAAAGGAACTACGGACCCTATCGAAGCTCAAGCATGGGTGAAGGAGATCGAGAAGGCATTTGTGATAGTAAATGTCGTCGAGGCCCAAAAGGTTGCCTTTGCAACCTACATGATGAAGGGAGAGACTAACTTTTGGTGGGAGGCCAATCAGGCTAGGGCTGGGATAGAAGCTTTAACGTGGGCGAGGTTCAAAAAAATATTCTACAAGAACTACTTTCCCACGAGTATGCAGGGAAGGATGGAGATGCGGTTTCTAGAGTTGAAACAAGGGGACATGACGGTTCCCCAATACGCCGCCAAGTTTAATGAACTGACAAGGTTCGCTCCACATCAAGTGGATACCGAGGTGAGGAAAGCTCGACGGTTCGAGCAGGGCTTGAAACCCTGGCTCTATAGCCATATTTCTGTGTTCTAAAGTACTTTCTTTGGAATCATTTTAGAGAAGGCAATAATTGCCGAAGGTGGTAGCGATGCTTTGAGCCAATACCATAAGGATAAGAAAATCAAGGGGAAGTTAGATGGGGGATTGAAGGTTGAAGGCGCCAGCGGGAGTGGCGAAGGTTATAAAGGGAAGGTAGTTAACTCTGGGAATACCGGAGTGAAACAAAGAGACCCAAAGAGGAGGATGGAGGCCTGCAAAACTTGTGGGAAGACTCATTTAGGAGTATGTCTCAAAGGTAAGGCCGTGTCTTATAACTGTGGACAGGAGCGGCATATTTCATCTAACTGTCCAAGTCCGAAGAAGAACCATGGATGCTTCGTGTGTGGGTCAACTGACCACATGGCAAAGAACTTCCCAAAGAAGGGGACGGACGGGGATGAAGGCGTCAATAGTGGTAAGTTAACTATTGGGGGTCCAGCACAACCGGGTAGGCCGATGGCCCGTACATTTAACATGACCGTCCAAAACACGATGATCTCAGGGGACATAGTCACAGGTATTATTCCGATCAACGACCTAAATGCATACGTGCTGTTTGACTCGGGTGCTACCTTTTTGTTTATCGCATGTGATTTTGCTAGACGATTAGGATTACTTCCCGAAAAGTTGTCTATACCTTTAAATATTAAGGTAGGAAACGAGGAGATAATTCATGTTGAAGATATTCATAGGAGTTGTTGCGTAGACATACGAGGTTGTAAATTATAGGTAGATCTGATACCAATAAAGTTAGGAAAATTCGACGTAATTCTCAGAATGGATTGGTTGGTTAATCATGAAGCAATAATAGATTGTCAAAAGAAATGTGTAAATATTAAAACATTAAGACAACCACATGTAATATTTTACGGAAACAAATCACCTGGATGTTCGTGTTGTCTTACTATGACACAAACTAAGAAATTATTGAGGAAGGGGTGTGTAGGCTATTTGTGTCATGTGGTTGATACCCATAGAGTGGGAGCGACCATGGAACAAATACCTATAGTGAGTGAATTCAGGAATGTATTTCCGAGTGAATTGTCGGGTCTTCTGCCGGATAGGGAGACCGAGTTTGTAATAGACATTGTGCCAGGAGCGGCACCAGTTTCCAGGGCACCGTATCGTATGGCGCCAGTGGAGATGAAGGAATTGATGGTACAGTTACAAGAACTGTTAGACAGGAAGTACATACAACCGAGTGTTTTGCCGTGGGGAGCACCGGTACTATTTATCAAGAAGAAAGACGGATCGTTAAGGCTTTGTATCGACTACCGAGATTTTAACAAGTTAACAATAAAGAATAAGTATCCATTACCCAGGATCAATGATCTTTTTGATCAGTTGAAATGGGCCAAATATTTTTCCAAAATAGATTTAAGAACGGGGTATCATCAGCTGAAGGTTAGAAATGAAGACGTACCAAAGATGACATTCAGGACTCGTTATGGTCATTACGAGTTTCTGGTGATGTCATTTGGGTTGACTAATGCACCAGCTGCATTTATGGATATGATGAACAAAGTGTTCAAGAAATATTTGGACAAGTTCCTCGTGGTGTTTATCGATGATATTCTAGTCTATTCCAAGACGCCAGAAGATCATGTTGAACACCTAAAAATAGTGTTGGAGACACTAAAAAAGGAAAAATTATGCGAAGTTCACTAAGTGTGAATTTTGGTTAGAGAAGGTACAATTTTTAGGTCATGTCATTGACCACAAGGTGATTTCAGTAGATCCAGCGAAGGTGGAAACCGTGATGAATTGGGAACAACCGAAGACACCGACGGAGGTGCGGAGTTTCCTAGGGTTAGCGGGTTACTATCGGAGATTCATTCAAGATTTTTCGAAGATAGCTACTCCGTTGACTAACTTGACAAGGAAGACGGTGAAGTACGTATGGACTGAGAAATGCGAAGACAGTTTTCAAGAACTGAAGAAGAGATTAAGTGAAGCGCATGTTTTTTTATTACTCGATGATGCTGGAAATTTCGTAGTTTATAGCGATGCTTCGCATAGAGGACTTGGTTGCGTGCTCATGCAGCATGGCAAGGTCATTGCGTATACATCTAGGCAGTTGAAGGATTATGAGAAAGTTTACCCTACTCATGATCTGGAACTGGCCGCGGTGGTGTTTACCTTAAAGATATGGCGACATTATCTTTACGGGGAAAAGTGTGAGATATACACGAACCATAAGAGTCTAAAATATATCTTTACACAGAAGGAGTTGAATATGAGACAGAGGAGATGGCTGGAGTTGTTAAAGGATTACGACTGTGAAATCCTGTATCACCCTGGAAAAGCCAATGTAGTTGTCCACGCCTTAAGTAGAAAGGGTCGGGAGAAGTTGTCTATGTTAACAGCTCAAACTGAGTTAATAACAAAGATGGCTAGGATGGAGATAGAGGTGAATTTGCCAAGTGAGGCGGATCAGAGACTATTTGTAATGGGGGTTCAATCTACCATCGTAGAGAGAGTCAAGGAGGTGCAACTCAAAACTGATGAGTGTGACCAGACGAAGAAGAGGTTGACCAATGAAAAAGATATTAAGTTTAGTCTTAATAATGAGGGATTATTAAGATTTGAAGGAAGAATTTGGCTTCCGAATGAGACAGAATTAAAGGAGCAAGTTTTACAAGAGGCTCATAGTTCGAGGTACTCGATTCATCCGGATAGCACTAAGATGTATCAAGACCTCTTACATAGTTTTTAGTGACCGAACATGAAGAGAGAAATAGTCGAGTATGTGAGTAGGTGCTTAACTTTCAGAAAGTTAAGGCCGAAAATCAACGACTAAGTGGCTTATTACAGTCATTGGAGATTCTGGAGTGGAAGTGGGAGCATATCACGATGGACTTTATGGTGGGACTTCCAACTACTCAGAAGGGATATGATGCAATTTGGGTAATAGTGGACCGATTGACGAAGTCGGATCACTTTTTGCCAATTCGAGTTAAGTATAACTTAGATCAATTAGCTACACTTTATGTTAAGAAAATTATTTCCAGACATGGAGCACCAGTTTCGATTGTGTTAGATCGTGACCCACGATTCACATCGAACTTTTGGAGAAGTCTTCAAGAGCAGTTGGGGACGCAGTTGAAGTTGAGTATGGAATATCATCCACAAACTGATGGACATAACGAGAGGACAATTTAGACGTTAGAAGATATGTTGAGATCTTACGTCATGGATTTAAAGGGTAGTTGGGATGATCATTTACTATTAGTAGAATTTGCGTATAACAACAGTTATCATGCAAGCATAGGTATGCCTTCGTACGAAGCTTTGTATGGAAGGAAATGCAGAACACCGTTGTATTGGGATGAAGTGGGAGAACGCCAAATGCTAGGACCAGAATTGGTGTAGCAAACAGCAGAAGTGGTGAAGTTGATACGTATGCGTCTTGTAGCAACTCAAGATAGACAGAAGAAATACGCAGACTTACATCGAGAGAATAGGGAGTTTGAGGTAGGCTCGTATGTTTTTCTAAAGGTATCTCACTGGAAAGGAAAGATACGCTTTGAAAAGAAGGGAAAACTAAGCCCAAGGTTTATAGGACCTTTTGAGGTATTAGAACGGGTAAGTGAGGTAGCTTATATGATAGCATTACCTCCAGACCTAGAGTGAATACATAACGTATTTCACGTTTCAGTGTTACGTCCTTACAAACCGGATTATAAGCACGTGATAGAATTTGAGCCTATTCAAATCGAGAAGGACTTAACATACGAAGAGATGCCGAATCAAATCATCGATAGAAAAGAGCAAGTTCTGCGAAACAAGTAATATCATCGGTAAAGGTATTTGAAATTCAGATATGGCACACTTAGAAGGGGGAGTTGAATAAGTGTGGAAGCAAACTATGACCAATTTTCAAACTTTAAATTCAAACTATTGAATATAGCCTACTGAATCAAAGAATTCAGCTTGCTGAATGAATGCAGTCTACCGAATTAAATTTTTGTTAAAGAAAATATCTTGGTGAATTTATAAGTCAGCTAAAATACTTGATGTAAAAATACTATCTCAAGATGAAGCAAAAGTTTATATTTTAAATATTAAGAAAACTAATTATCTTGAGAAATATTAAAGAAAATCAAGCAATAAAATAACACCAAGATTTTTTACGTGGTTCAGCTATTACCCTCTATAATAATAGCCTAGTCCACGTCCAATACCAACTAGTATTGGTGACTCACTTTTATTCCTTTAAAAATGACCCTTGTTACAAAACAGATTCAATCAAATTGAATTACAATAATTCACTTGAGCACACTTGCTCCTTGTGCACCAATGCACCCCTTAAGCTCCTAAGCTTCCTTGAACCTGTTTGTAAACAAACCTTAATCCACCTGGATTAAATTCCTTTAGACAACACTTAGTCTAAAAAATATAAGATTACAATTTATAGAGGTCTAATGATCAAAGCAAATAAACAATTTAACAATACAAGGCTTGACTAATGTATGCAATGATCAAATAGTAATAGAAAGATATTACCGATTTTTAGCCCACAGTAATATGCTGAAAAATAATCAGAATTATAATATCACAGCAGCTGGAATTTTTGCACAGAAGATAAAATTGCTTTTCAAGTATATGAGTGCAATAATTGATTCAAGTGTTGTTCTTAGTATTACTGATCTCAGCTATTTTTTATAGGCCAAAAATATATTACCGTTGCAACAAAACTTTTACGTTGACAAAATCTTTCCGTTGATAATCTTTGTTCCGTTTCTCAAACTTGATTACGTTACTACTGATAAGAACAGTCTCAACAAATATTGACGTTGCAAGTATAAATATTAGATAATTACAAACATATATTGGACTCTTCAATTAGTTATCCGCAAAGAAACCAAGTCAGATAAAAACTCTTCTAGACTTAAAAGTCTGCCAACAGTTGCAACAAAAGATATCATGATAGCAACCAAAATAAGCAAATAGGAAAGAGATATGTACATAATACTCAAGATAATGATCATCTTACATTTCCAAGAAATGTGCAGTACAAAGACTTCATACTCTACTTAAAGTAAATATAGAGTAATCATTACTTTTAAAATACCTACTTCCATATATCATATATCAATTCCGTAAATCATGTAATAGATTTAAACAAAATAATTATGACAACTATTTTCAAGGATATTCATGCATGACATAATATAAATACTAACCACTAAAAATTTAGCATTAAAATCAGTTAGCATATTATATAAAATTCTTAAGCATGCATAAAATATTTAATTACACACATAAAGTGTCCTAGAGCCTTGTATCGAAAAATTAAATATTTGCAATGACCTTACATATTTTTCTCAAGACTCAAATCTTCAAAATCTTTCATATCAACGATCTTTCATCAATTTCCTGAAATTTCACAATAGACAGATTAGTCTATAATATTAAGTCATCATCAAAACAAGAAGGTTAGAATATTTTAAACCAACATTCTCCCCCTTTTTGATGATGACAATACCAAAAATTATAACTCCCCCTGAATTCATAACTCCCCCTGAATTCAAGCACATTTCAGGAAATATTTATAATACCTGCATGTTAGTATTCAAATATTAAAATAATCAATGCCTGCAACAAAATTAGTTTAAACACATGCATCAAAATCCATCTTAACATCGAGTTTAATCATCCAGGCAATCATGCCTTAAAACCAACTTAAACCCATAGTCTTTTAACAAAAACAGAAATTTATAAAGACAGAATCGCAGAACTTCTCCCCCTTTGTCATCATGCAAAAAGACTCTAATTAATTTCCTCAAGATTAGCTTGATGTTCGGCACGAGTGGTAAAGTATGGACGATGACGAAGGCGATGAAGACGTTCTTCCAAGGTGTAATCATTGGCAAGTCGAGGTGGTCGAGGAATAAAGGTCGCTGGAGGAAGCTCCATATCCAAAAAATCTCCCTTGTATTCAGTCATCCAGTTGTTCATTGGCCATTCGGGAATTGGAGAAAACATTGTTGGAACATGAAACCTCTGACCAATAGCATTGAACCGTGTAGCCATAAAATCTGCGAACTCCCCAATTTGATAACTAACAAATTTCACCTCTTGACTTAATTGACAAGTGTTTCGATTAACCTTATGTTGAAGTGCTTCAACCATAGCTAACGTCTGAATCTCAAAACCCGCTTGAAGGTCAATAAATTCATCTTCAATTCGATGATATAATTTATTGATCTCAGGGGCATCCATTGGTAACTTCCTTTGCTCAAGACGATCAAGACGTTGTCTGATTTCCACCAACTCAGTTTTCAAAGAATTTTGATTTTGTAAAATTTCGGTCAAAACAGTCATAACATCAGACCCATTACAATTTGGCAACGAAGAAGACGATGATTTAGGAGTATGAGAAACAGGAGAAGGAACAATGGGAGGATCAGGCAGAAGACGGACGAACTCACCAGCAAGAAATGTGATGTGAGATTTTGTCAAATTTGCAGTGTCAATAAGCTCATGATTTATAACAGAAATTTCATCATCAAAAGAAATTTTAAAATGTTGAAAAAACTTGGTGAGAAATTTACCATAAGGAAGACATTTCTTGCTTTGACAAATGCAACTTTGCATGTGAGATAACATCATTTGAGATAAATTAAAAACCGTTCCTTTGAGAATCATAGCTACAACAACCAAATCCTGATAAGTAAAATCAGAACCCCCACCCAGGCGAGGAAACAGATTATACCGAACCAACTTATGCAACACACATGCATTTGGACATACACTGACAGTTTTTGGTAAATGCAGAGATGAAAGAGAATAGTCATTCATGACTATATGAAGTTGTTCTAAAGGAGTAAAAGGAATATTGGTCGCTCCTTTGAGAGTGAAAGGACATGGTCCAGTAGAAGAAATACCCAGAATACTTCCAAAATCTATACTTGTGAAAAACAAAGATTTTCCTTTGACAAATGTGGTAAAACAATCTCCATTACACTCAAGGTTAGTGTAAAATTGTTGGACCAACCGAGGATAGGCAACAGTAGGAGGAAATAGCATAGAAAAAATATTGCACTCGGTGAAAAGTTTTTCCAAAACAGAGTGTTTGAAATAAAAGAGATCCAAGGATTTTTCATACACAAAATGTTTTGTAGCAATGGAGTTTTTAAAACGTGTTTTAAAACTAGGTCCTCTAAAGAAATTGTCTTGCAAATCAAAAGAAGATGAGAATGGATTTACCAGATTTGAAGGAGATTCTGGCTGTGAGAAAAATTGTTCTTCATCTATTGACTGCTTCAACTTTCCTCGGTGAGGCGGTTCGATGTCTGAAGCTTTAAGGAAAGAGAAACTAGAATCTGAATCATCGGACAGAGTTGTAGCATCAGACATCACTTGTATAGAGGATTTCTTCTGTAGGCGCTTGGACTTCATCTTTGTTTTTGAAATGCTTTGCAACGACGGACCTTCATCGGTTGATTTTCCAGCAGATCGGTTGCTTGCTCTGGTTTTCATGGTGTGATGGATGTTGTGAGTGAAACAAAGAGAATGATGAAGACGTAAGATGAAGTCTGAAGATATAAAGTAAAGACTATTCAAGAGTCCATCACCGAGAAACGTGTGTCTTTTCAAATTTCGAAAGAGACTGTTCGGCTGCTGTTCCGTATTTCAAGATTGAGAACTCTCCCAAGTCGGCGATAGACATTAATTTTTCAAAGAAACGTGTATCTATAGCTTAAATGAAAAGTGTTGGACTGCGAACAGACTTCTTCAGCTTCTGTCTTTTCAAATATCAAATCCCATAAATATCGTGAACCGTGCCAATGCAGATACGCCGGTTACATACAGATAGTTTAGCAACAAAGTTAAAATGCAAATATATTGTAATTATGAGATATTAATGCATGAATTATTTTAGTACATAAACATATTAAACCATGCACATTCCAAGTTCTCTTCTTAGAATGCAGAACCTTTCTTCACTTAAGGGTTTAGTAAAAATATCAGCTAATTGTTTTTCAGTAGGAATAAAAACTAATTTGACCAACCCTTTTGAAACATTATCCTTTAAAAAATGATGTCTTACTTCTATATATTTTGTACGTGAATGCAAAACAGGATTCTTTGATATGTCAATAGCACTAGAATTATCACAATATATAGGCACATTATTGCAGATAATATCAAAATCACATAATGTTTGTCTCATCCATAATATTTGAGAGCAACAACTTCCTGCAGCTAAATATTCACCCTCAGTAGTTGATAAAGCAACTGAAGTTTGCTTTTTACTATGCCATGAAACAAGACTATGTCCCAAAAATGTACACGCACCACTTGTGCTTTTTCTATCAATTTAAAATCTTGCATAGTCAGCATCTGAGTAACCCATTAGATCAAAATGATTACATATAGGGTAAAATAATCCTAAATTTAAAGTACCACTTAAATATTTAAAAATTCTTTTAACTGCTTGCAAGTTGGATTCTTTGGGTTTAGATTGAAATCGAGCACAAAGACATACACTGTACATTATATCAGGTCTAGATGCAGTTAAATATAATAAAGATCTAATCATACCTCGATATTTAGTTACCTCTACATCTATACCTTTATCATCTGATGTGAGCTTTATTGATGTACTCATTGGTGTAGTCTTTGGGTTGGTTTCTTCAAAACCAAATCTTTTGAGTAATTCTTTAGTGTATTTGGTTTGATGAATATAGATCCCTTCTTTTGTTTGCTTGATTTGAAGTCCCAAAAAGTAATGTAGCTCTCCCATTAAACTCATATCAAATTCCTTATGCATACACTTTGAAAACCACTCACAAAGAAAATCATTAGTAGCACCAAATATAATATCATCTACATATATTTGAACAATGATTATTTCTTGTTTTTCATGTTTAATAAATAATGTAGAATTTATTTTACCTCTAGTAAAACCACTTGAAAGAAGATACTTACTCAACCTCTCGTACCAAGCCCTGGGGGCTTGTTTGAGACCATAGAGAGCTTTCTTTAGCTTAAAAACATGATTGGGATATTTCTCATGTTCGAATCCAGGAGGCTGTTTGACATATACTTCTTCATTGATGTAGCCATTAAGAAATGCACTCTTTACATCCATTTGATAAAGCTTGAATTTCTTGTAACAAGCAAATGCTAACAAGATACGGATAGACTCTAGTCTTGCAACTGGAGCATAAGTTTCTTCGTAGTCGATCCCCTCTTGTTGATTATATCCTTGAGCCACCAACCTTGCTTTGTTTCGAGTAATTGTCCCATGTTCATCAAGCTTATTTTGAATACCCATTTTGTTTCAATAATGGAACTATCTTTAGGAGGAGGCATTAACTCCCAAACTTGACATCGTTCAAATTGTTGAAGTTCTTCCTGCATTGCCATTAGCCAGCTATCATCCAGGATAGCTTCCTTAGCATTCTTTGGCTCAACTTGGGATAAAAATGCTGAAAAAGCACATTGATTTTGCAATCCTCTTCTAGTAGTGATTCCTTTGTTTATATCTCCAATGATGTTTTCCGGTGGATGGTTCTTGAGATATCTTGCAGTCTTTGGCATTTGTACATCATGTATTACTTCTTCTTGTTGAGGAAGGTCTGCCTCAAGTTCTTCTATTGTATTTTGTTCTTCATCCTGAAAGTTTTCCAATTCAACTTGCTGGATTTGTTCACTTGGTTTGCTGAATAGGTTGCTCCGGTTTGCTGGATTTACTAAGATCTCCAATGTACCTGCATCCTCATATCTTTCTTTTGGAAGATCATTGTGAGTTTCATTAAATTGAATATGAACAGATTCTTCAACACTCAACTTGTTAATGTTAAATACACGATATGCTTTACTATTCTGCGAATACCCAATGAAAATTCCTTCATAAGATTTAGCATCAAATTTTCCTAGGTTATCACTAGTATTTAGAATAAAGCATTTAGATCCAAAAACTTTGAAATAACTAATATTAGGAATCTTATTATTTAACAGTTCATAAGGGGTCTTCAAAATGATTGGACGAATAAGTACTCTATTCAAAACATAACAAGATGTGTTTACAGCTTCGGCCCAAAACTTTTTAGGAAGTTTACTTTCTTGTAATAAAGTTCTAGTTATTTCTTGTAATGTCCTATTCTTTCTTTCTACAACTCCATTCTGTTGAGGGGTTCTAGGAGCAGAAAATTCATGACTAACACCCTTTTGATCACAAAATATTATAAAGTCTTTTAAAAACTCAGTACCATGATCACTTCTTATCTTTACAAGTTTTAGACTATATTTTGTTTCCAAGTTTTTGATTAATTTCTCAAATTCCTTGAATGCTTCATCTTTTGTTCTCAAAAATAATATCCATGTATATCTAGAGAAATCATCTACTATTACAAAAGCATAAAATTTACCATTCGTACTAGGATGTCTTTCTGGTCCAAATAAATCAAGATGGAGTAGTTGTAAAGGAGAAGAGGTTGATACCATGTTCTTTGCTGTAAATGACGTTCTTACTTGTTTCCCGAGTTGACAAGGAACACAAATTCCCTTCTTTTCATATTTGATCTTTGGCAATCCTTTGACGAGGTTCTTTGAGGATAATTTCTTGATTAAATCCATGTGAACATGTCCCATCCTCTTGTGCCACAAATTAGCCTCATCTTGTACAGATGCTAAACATACTTCTTCATCCTGTTGCTCAAAATCAATAGTATATATATTTCCTTCTCTTTGTGCAACTAGGGTAACATTGTTAGTACCATGAGAAATAGTGCATTTTTCTTTATCAAAACTAACTTGGTGACCATTGTCCATTAATTGACTTATACTAATAAGATTAAATTCGAGGCCGTTAACTAAATGAACATTGTCGATGTTAACATTACCATTACCAATTTTACCTTTTCCAATAATCTCACAAGTTCGATTATCTCCGAATGTGACAGTTCCATTTTTCTTCTTGAGTTTTAGTTCAACGAACTTGGATTTATCACCGGTCATATGACGAGAGCATCCACTATCAAGAATCCACTTTTGAGAAGGAACTCTTGCCTTAAAACATACCTGTCACGAAAAAATAATTCATCCTTTTGGTACCCACATCTTTTTGGGTCATTTTACGTTAGTTGCAAGTAAATCATCCTTTTTAACCCAAACCTTCTTAATCTTATTTTTCTTAAAACAATTTATGTCTAAATGACCTTTAATGCCACAATTCCTACATGTTGTAAAAGGTGAACAATAATTTAATCTAAAACGTGATTTTGACTTTAGCATTTTTATATTACCCTTTTCATGCATAGAATTATAACCGATTCCTTGTCTTTCAAAAGTAGGTCTTTGTTTTCCCAAAATGACATTTAAATTTTCTTCACCTTGAACGAATTTAGCAAGAGATAATTTTAGTGAAGCTATTTCTTTTTGAAGTTCGTTATTAGGAGATGTTTTAACAGACGAGTTATCACTAAATGCATCAATACACAAATCTCTCATTTTTAATTCATTAGTCAATTTTTCAACTTCATTGTTCAAGTAAGTTACTTTGTTGAAAAGAACTTTATTATAATTCTCAAGAAAACTGTTTTTAGCAATCAAAACTCTTTCTTCTTTACATATAGATTCCTTTTCAATATTTTTCTTTTCATCTATCAAAGATTCTACTTCACCCATTAATGTGTTGACTAAGTATTTCAAACAAACATTCTTTTCTTTCAATTTCTCATTTTCTTGTTTCAAAGAAATAAGTTCAAAAATAGATACCTCATTAGATTCACCTTCTATTCCCATGAAGCATACTTGAGCTATCTCATCCTTGGCGTCGACCTCAACTTCAGATTCTTCTTCATCACTCCAAGTGACTAGTGCCTTGTTTCTCTTATTATCCTTGAAGCTTGTTTTTCCTTTATTCTTTAGTTGAAAACAGTCCTTCTTGAAGTGTCCTGGACGTCCACATTCAAAACACGTCTCCTCGGTTTGTTTTCCCTTGCCTTTATTTGAATTGAAGATATTCTTTCGTTTATTCTTTCTTTGAATAAGTCCTTTGAGTCTCCTGGTCATCAAGGCTATCTCTTCATCCGAATCATCATCAAGTTCTTCTTCATTTCCTGCATTAAGAGCTAAAACCTTTCTTCGAGGAGTTTCGTCCTCATCATCATACCTCTTTAACTGATGTTCATATTCCTCAAGTTCACCAAAAAGGGTTAATGTATCCATAGTAGATATAGTAGAGGAATCTTGAAGAGTAGTGATTTTAGAAACAAACCTCTTGGGCATAGCCCGAAGTAACTTACGATTAATCTCACTTTATGGAATAGATTTGTCCAGTAGCTTTAATGAGTTCAAAAGAACAAGGAACCTTGCTTGAGCCATCTTTATGGTTTCATCTTTCTCGAGTTTGAACATTTCATAATCATGCATGAGCATGCTTAGCTTGACTTCTCGAACTTTTGAAGTACCTTCATGACTTACCACTAAAGTATCCCATATCTCTTTGGCTGTGTTGCATGAAGAGACTTTATCTATCTCGGATTGTACCATGCCGCTGAGAAGTGTGTTCATTGCTTTCGAATTATATGAGACCATGTAGATTTCGTTTGGATCCATTTCTAGTAGAATCTTTGGTGTCCCATCTTCTCTTCGTGGAATAACTGGTCCGTTCTCCACAACCCACCATTCCCAAGGATCTCTTTGAAGGTAGATCCTCATTCGGAATTTCCAGAAGTTGTAATTTTCTGTTCCATATAGCAAAGGAGGTCTATTCATTGATTGACCTTCTTGATTGTTGCTCCCGAACTGTGCCATGTCAGAATCTTTCCCTACAAGTCACCTTTAAGACCAAGTAAGTAGAGCCTTGCTCTGATACCAAATGAAATTCAGATATGGCACACTTAGAAGGGGGGGTTGAATAAGTGTGGAAGCAAACTATGACCAATTTTCAAACTTTAAATTCAAACTATTGAATATAGCCTACTGAATCAAAGAATTCAGCTTGCTGAATGAATGCAGTCTACCGAATTAAATTTTTGTTAAAGAAAATATCTTGGTGAATTTATAAGTCAGCTAAAATACTTGATGTAAAAATACTATCTCAAGATGAAGCAAAAGTTTATATTTTAAATATTAAGAAAACTAATTATCTTGAGAAATATTAAAGAAAATCAAGCAATAAAATAACACCAAGATTTTTTACGTGGTTCAGCTATTACCCTCTATAATAATAGCCTAGTCCACGTCCAATACCAACTAGTATTGGTGACTCACTTTTATTCCTTTAAAAATGACCCTTGTTACAAAACAGATTCAATCAAATTGAATTACAATAATTCACTTGAGCACACTTGCTCCTTGTGCACCAATGCACCCCTTAAGCTCCTAAGCTTCCTTGAACCTGTTTGTAAACAAACCTTAATCCACCTGGATTAAATTCCTTTAGACAACACTTAGTCTAAAAAATATAAGATTACAATTTATAGAGGTCTAATGATCAAAGCAAATAAACAATTTAACAATACAAGGCTTGACTAATGTATGCAATGATCAAATAGTAATAGAAAGATATTACCGATTTTTAGCCCACAGTAATATGCTGAAAAATAATCAGAATTATAATATCACAGCAGCTGGAATTTTTGCACAGAAGATAAAATTGCTTTTCAAGTATATGAGTGCAATAATTGATTCAAGTGTTGTTCTTAGTATTACTGATCTCAGCTGTTTTTTATAGGCCAAAAATATATTACCGTTGCAACAAAACTTTTACGTTGACAAAATCTTTCCGTTGATAATCTTTGTTCCGTTTCTCAAACTTGATTACGTTACTACTGATAAGAACAGTCTCAACAAATATTGACGTTGCAAGTATAAATATTAGATAATTACAAACATATATTGGACTCTTCAATTAGTTATCCGCAAAGAAACCAAGTCAGATAAAAACTCTTCTAGACTTAAAAGTCTGCCAACAGTTGCAACAAAAGATATCATGATAGCAACCAAAATAAGCAAATAGGAAAGAGATATGTACATAATACTCAAGATAATGATCATCTTACATTTCCAAGAAATGTGCAGTACAAAGACTTCATACTCTACTTAAAGTAAATATAGAGTAATCATTACTTTTAAAATACCTACTTCCATATATCATATATCAATTCCGTAAATCATGTAATAGATTTAAACAAAATAATTATGACAACTATTTTCAAGGATATTCATGCATGACATAATATAAATACTAACCACTAAAAATTAAGCATTAAAATCAGTTAGCATATTATATAAAATTCTTAAGCATGCATAAAATATTTAATTACACACATAAAGTGTCCTAGAGCCTTGTATCGAAAAATTAAATATTTACAATGACCTTACATATTTTTCTTAAGACTCAAATCTTCAAAATCTTTCATATCAACGATCTTTCATCAATTTCCTGAAATTTCACAATAGACAGATTAGTCTATAATATTAAGTCATCATCAAAACAAGAAGGTTAGAATATTATAAATTAACAATATTATGGAAGAACCACGATGCCGAGGAAGCAATGTGGAAATTGGAAGAGAAGATACATAAGGATTACCCTCAATTGTTTGATTAACTGTAAGACCCCAAATTATTAATAAATGAAATTTAATTTCCTCTATTTATCATTTTAAAATAGTAAGGGTTGATTTGATTAATGTGGTTAGTTATGGGTAAAATGCGCAAATATTTTAAATAAGCAGGTGGTTATAAAATATTCATTGTTGTCAGAGAATATTCGTTTGGTCGTGGAATATTCTTGCTGTCGGGGAATATTCGTACGACGACGCAGTCTTTTGTGGGCTCCATAACGAAAAACGATTGAATGAAGAAAACGATAAGTATAAGTTGTTTATAAATAAACGGCGTAGTTGTTACCGTTAACACTGTTGGAATACCCGGTGGTTAAAACACAGTAATACTCGTTGTTGCACAGTAGCACACGGTATTGCACCAATTATTAATTCTTACGTAAGAAGGCACTACTCAATAATTGTTACAGTAATTACTGTTCAGTATTTTATTTTATTGATTCAATAATTGTTGCGTTGATATTTTACATTACTGTTATTTCAATAATTGTCACTACACAGTATTTTTCATTATCGGAGCAATAATTTATATTATTTGAATAATATCATTAGATAACATTATTGGCAATGTCTAGAAAGTTCTGTCTAATGAGAGGTTTGGTCACCTAATTGCGCGCCAGTAAGGAAAAATTCTTATTAGAAAGCCCCCTCTTTTCTGGAAAAGGCCTGGTTGCCAGTACTGTGATTCTGTAATATTATTTATGAATAATTAATTATTGATTTATATGATGAGGTAGAGTTCATCAAGCTGGAGCAAAACAATATGAACGTGTCGCAGTACAAAGCTAAGTTTGCTGAGTTGTCCCGATTTGCATCCCATTTGGTTGATAATGAGGAGAGAATGACGCGAATATTTCTGCGAGGTTTGAAACCCAAAATACGTCAATACCTCATTTCTCACAAACTTTGTTTATATTCAGATGCTGTGAATAGGGTTCAGTTATTGGAGCGCGATAATGAGTCGGCTCAACTAAAGAATAATGATTAATAACTCGATGATAATTTCCTCATCATATAAATCAATAATTAATTATTCACAAATAATATTATAGAATCACAGTACTGGCAAACAGGCCGTTCCCAGGAAAGATGGGGCTTTCCAATAAGGATTTCTCCATACTGGCTCGTAATTAGGTGACCAAACCTCTCCTTAGACAGAACTTTCTATATATTGCCAATAATATTTTCTAATAATATTATTTAGATAATATGAATTATTGCTTCAATAATGGAAAATACTGTGTAGTAACAATTATTGAAATAACAGTAATATAAAATATCAACGCAGCAATTATTGAATTAATAAAATAAAGTACTGAACAGTAATTACTGTAACAATTATTGAGTAGTGCCTTCTTACGTAAGAATCAATAATTGGTGCAATACCGTGTGCTACTGTGCAACAACGCGTATTATTGTGTGTTAAACACATGGTATTCCAACAGTATTAACGGTAACAACTACGCCGTTATTTATAAACAACTCATACTTGTCGTTTTCTTCATTCAATTGTTTTCCGTTATGGGGCCCACACAAGGTTGCGCCGTCGTACGAATATTCTCTGACAGCAAGAATATTCCACGACCAAATGAATATTCTCCGACAACAATGAGTATTTTATAATCATTTGCTTATTTAAAAATATTTACGCATTTTACCCATAACTAACCACATTAATCAATTCAACCCTTACTATTTTAAAATAATAAATAGAGGAAATTAAATCTTCATTTATAAAAAATTGGGGTCTTACAATTAACCCTTGTTTTGAAGCTGTATTCTAGAATGATATCTGAAATACATGAGATGAGCAATGGAGAAATCATGAGGACAGGGAAGATGAAAGCAAGGTATTCTCAAATCTTTGAAATACTAGGTACGTAAATTTCGGGGACGAAATTTCATAAGGAGGGGAGATTGTAAGACCCCGAATTTTATGAAATAAAAGTATTCAATTTTTCTATTCAGTAAATGGTTAAATTGATAAAAGTTAAAGTTAAGGGTGATATATGATTTTTTTTTTCAAAATACGCAAGTGGTTATAAAATATTCATTGTTGTCGGGGAATATTTGTTTAGTCGTTGAATATTCTTTCTGTTGGGAAATATTCGTACGACGGCGCAACCATTTGTGGGCCCCATAACAGAATAATTGTCGGATGAAGAAAATGACAAATTTGAGTTTTTATAAATAACGGCGTAGTTGTTACCGTTAGCACTGTTGGAATACCTGGTGGTTAAAATACAGTAATACGCGTAGTTGCACAGTAGCACACGGTATTGCACAGTATTTTTTTCAATTATTAATTTTTACGTGAGAAGGCACTACTCAATAATTGTTACAGTAATTACTGTTCAATATTTTATTTTATTGAATCAATAATTGTTGCGTTGATATTTTATATTATTGTTGTTTCAATAATTGTCACTGCACAGTATCTCTATTATCAGATCAATAATTCATATTATTTGAATAATATTATTAGATAGCATTAATGGCAATGTCTAGAAAATTCTATCAAGGAAAGGTTTGGTCACCTAATTGCGCGCCAGTAAGGAGAAATCCTTATCGAAAAGACCCCTCTTTCCTGGGAATTATCTGGTTGTCATTATTGTGATTCTGTAATATTATTTGTGAATAATTAATTATTGATTTATATGATAAAGAAATATTTATTTGATGTGGATATAAATGATGAATTTATTTATGTGGTTATAAATGAAAGAATTAATGTTGAGGTGTTTTATCAGTATTTTATCGGATTGGAGGTATTAAAAGATCAAATTGGTGTTCTTACAGCTTTATTGTGTGAGTTATAATTTTTAATCTGACCGTTGGATCGTTGTGATTTTTGAATATGTTATACATATATAAGTTGAGTATATGTTCACAAATTTTGAACCGTTAAAAATGAACGAATGATTTGTTATGAATTTTAAGAGGTGACTGATTCAGAAATTAGATTTATAAATGATTTTGGTGACAAATTCTAGAAATGGGTGGACCCCACTTTTGGTTGTTGGGAAAGATGGCTGATTTTTGGTGGGTAAAATAGTAGCAGGTAAAGCCATCAGGTAGCAGGTCAAGTCTGCTTCGGCATGCTAACATTTTCCTATAAATAGAGGGCTAAGTTAGAATTGAAAATCACACCATAATTCATAAGTTTTCTCTCTTTTTCTCTCTAGATTATCGAGTGTATTTTTTGAGTATTTAGATACTTGGTGAGTTGCTATTCATGAGTGCAAGTTTCCTTCAGCGTCATATCCGATATTCAGTCAGAAGTGCTGTTCTTTTGAGGTAAGGGATAGTACGAGATTTTAAGGGTTGTTATATTTTTCAGTTTCGTAATTTTTCTGAACTTCAAAAATTCTGAAAAAAATTGAAATGATATTTTGATGAGTTTTATTGATTGTGTTCAAAAATGATGATTTTTGGATGTATAGATTAAGAGTTATGAATTTTACGGGAAAAGACTATTTTAAAAGTAACCGCTTATAACTCCTTGTTGTTAACTCCAAAATTGGTGAAATTTTTATTGGGAGTACATGTATATGATAGAAGTATACTCTGTAAATTTTAGAATTTTTGGATAAAAGTACAGTTTATGATAAATGTCTAAATATTCGGCTGTTTTGGCCACATGAAAAATAGTAAATGAATTTTAAAATTTTCGGAAAAAATATATGTTCAATATGGGACTATATTTTGCTAAATTCCAGAAAAAAAATATTTTTGGGACTGATTTAATATTTTTCATGAAAATGGTTAGTTATGAGTAAATGAATTAAATATGTTATGTGAAGTAAAAAAAATGGAAATAGGATTTTATGGCTTGAGAATCTTATATGAAGTATATGCAGATTTTTGATGAGTGTTTTGGTTATTGGAGATGAAATCTTATGAGTTTGGCATTTTAGGATGATTAAATGTATTATTTAGTAAAGTGTAAACAATTAAAATAAATTGTTTATAAAATGTTATTTCAATACCATTATACCGAAATATTGATATAGATTTTATTGTAGAATTTTTACCTTTTTATGTCGGGTTTACTATTCATGAGTTACTATTCATGAGTTATTATTCACGAGTTACTATTCATGACAAAATTAGTTTCTTTTTCTAACCAAATTATAGTTGAGTTATGAATATTACTCTTGAGATTAAATCTATATGTTGTTTATATTATTTTTATTATCATATATAACATTTTTATAACCTTAATGATGATATTAATTTCTCTTTGACTTGAGTGTAAAGATGGGTAGATTATTGATATGATCATGACTATGAGTTCTCTTTGGCCAGTAATGCAAAGTTGAATTGTTGACTGGTATGATCATGACCATTGAATTTATAATTGAATATCTTTAGCTTAAGTGCAAAGGTGAAATGATCAACATGGTTATAATTATTGTTTATATAAATTTTGAAATGATTATATATTTCTTTGAGATATTAATATATTTGGCCTGTAGTGCAAATATGAACTGTTGATGAATATATTTGGCCTGTAGTGCAAATATGAACTGTTGAGGAATATCTTTGGCCTGTAGTACAAAAATGAATTGTTGATGAATATCTTTGGCCCGTAGTGCAAAGATGACCTGTTGTTGAATATCTTTGGCTTGTAGTGCAAAGATGGTCTGTTGATAAATATCTTTGGCCAGTAGTGCAAAGATGAAATTGCTAGTATGATTATAAACAGGAACTGTGATTTGGTATAACTATGATCTTTAATGTTTCAGGTAAAGACATGTGATGAAAATTATCTTCATCCTAGGTGCGAGAGGAATTGAGAATCACAATTATGATTATGAGTTATTCATATAATTGTGGAAAGGAACTGTTGAGTGATGTTACAGGGATAAAACACTGTTGGTAGATTTTTAATGTGGAGAAGATAGTAGACTTCATGGTCTATTTGACTCTTCTAATGGATTGCTCGTTCCGCTGCAACTATGGTTGAAATTTTTATCATCTACCATATGTTCTAAATCTCTGATTTATTATTGATGAAGGCTATTGATAATTTAATTATCTTTAATCATTATATTCTTTACTGAGCTAGTTGTGCTCACCCTTTTGCTTCACAATTCCTTTTCAGGTAATAAAAATGTAGCTGGGTCGAGCGAGGGTAACGGGGAAATAGAACGGTGGTCTCTAGCTGTGGAGGTTCTCCCTAAGCAGTATAGAAAGGTGTTGTATACATCATTTAGTAGTTATATTTGGTGAATCAAATAGGGTGAGGCGAATCCAACGTTGGAAGGGTGTTTTGCCATAATTATACAAGATGTCTAATGACATACAATCTCGTATCATCATAAGACAGAGTTGTGCTCATCCACTTACTGAGTATATCTACAAGCACTACCTATATAATCTTGATGTTTGGTTGAAGTATAACTCTCAATTAGAGACAATGGAGATAATGATATGTCAAGAGAAGACTCACCATTAGAAAGAATATGATAGTAATCTTCTCATTTTTTTGGGGTCTATTGGGTCAACCAAGGATAATTATGTGGCCATATTATATCTATCATAACCTAGACGCATGACCTCCCATGTACGAAGGTTTCCTTGAGCACTTGCCAAAGATTTTAATTTTTAAAATAGTTTTTTGACTATACCTTTATGTAAGATGTCATGGTGACGTGCTACCCAAGTTGGTGTCAAGAGTCACAGTTGATATATATATTTGTATCAAAACTCACAACACATGAGTTGTTGTATTTTGCACGACAATTGTTGTAATAAAGTTGTAGTTATTTTCTGTACCATGTATTTGGCGACTCAGAATGAGTTGGATGGAATGGACTTATTTTGGGGTTGTCACACTAACTATAAATGAAAAAAGGAAATAATAATATATGAGTCATCTTGTTTCAGACTCATTCCGTTCTATATTATTTGATTATTGTTAAAGTCACTTGAGAGAGTTTTCAAAATAGACGTAGATTCAAGTATTAATAGAAAATTACAGTTTGACGAGGTTCGATTATTTATCGAATTTTAAAATTTGCTCATATTTGAATTATTTATATTTTGAGTCGAATTCGAATCGAAATTTTAGCATAACAGGTATCAATTGAGTCCGAACGGTTTAGTTTATTTTACAATTTTAATATAAAGTGAGTATTTTTATTTGTTTATACCATTGAATCCTACTAAATAACATATTTATCCTTTATTTTAGGTATTTTATCTAATTTTTTTAAGTCATCTTTGAAGACGAATGGGGTATATATCAGCCATCTAAATAATTTAATTACATATGCAAGACATTTTATTTACTAGAAAAAGTTTTATTTTTAAAATATTAATCCCTGTTAATTTTCCTTTTTGTCTTTCTATCGTTTTTACGTGTATATCAGTATATACATACAAATCTATCTAATCTATCTAATAAAATACAAATGATTTTGAATTTCCCGCTCACTTAATAAATCATCTGGGCCGTCCAAAGTTTAGGATAAATTCCACCGTTCATACATCTATCTAATAAAATACATCTATCTATCTAATAATCTAATAATCTATCTAATAAAATACAAATGATTTTGAATTTCCCGTTCACTTAATAAATCATCTGGGCCGTCCAAAGTTTAGGATAAATCCCACCGTTCATACATCTATCTAATAAAATACATCTATCTATCTAATAATCTAATAATAATTTAATAAAATACAAATGACTTTAAATTTCTCACTCACTCAATAAATTATTTTGGTCGTTTAAAATTTGAGATAAATCATATTGTCCATACAGTGCCGGAGGCACGGGACCCAGCTAGTAAAATACAAATGATTTTGAATTTCCCGCTCACTCAATAAATCATCTAGGTCATTTAAAGTTTGAGATAAATCTCAGCGTTCATACATCTATTTAATAAAATATATCTATCTATCTATCTATCTAATCTATCTAATAATTATTTTGAATTTCCCGCTCACTCAATAAATCATCTGGACCGTTCAAAGTTTGAGATAAATTTCATTGTCCATTTAGTGCCGGAGACACGGGACCTAGCTAGTAGACTATATTCCAGCATAAATTTTGTTCTCTCTCTGTTCATCCTTCTTCGATTAAGTAACTAGAATCGTCTAGATTTCAATGTGATTTTCAGTGGGTTTGAAGAATCCATATTTATTCCCAGCCTACGTCTCTCAGATGCAGATTCCTTTGGAAAATATTGTTGATTAATTTTTCTGGGGGTTCTTCTTAGGGTTTTACTATAATTTCAGCTGACAGATGAAAGAGAGAATTTGGGGAGAGATGGTGAGTGTGAAGAGGCCTTTCTTTTTGGAGGGGTTTGACCCTTTTTCTTGCTCTGAACGACTGGTAAATTTCTATAATCTCAACCTTCTGATTTCCCTAACTTTCCTCATTTGATTAATGTATATATCCACATACATGCATGTATTGTATATAAATATTTGAATTGAAATAGAGTGTTCTTTAGATAGAATTCTTAAAATGGCTCATGGGTTTGAATGTGTAGTCTTTGGATGCTGTTGAGCTCTAACTAGTTTTGCCTTAGGTCAGGTTTGCATAAGTAAAACATACTCCCTCAGGTATTATTGTTTGTATTAAACTAAATGATCTCTCGCTGATTATGAAATTTAGGAATTCACTAATTGACTCCAAAAATTGGATGTATCTCTAATTTCTGATGGAGGGAGAATATGGTTGTGGGAAAGTTGAGGCCTGACATTTTGGTGTTTATCTGTTGATTGTGTAAACAAGTAGAGAAGCTGACCCACAAATTAAATTACTTGCTAATCTTCAATTGATATTCTCCAATCTCATTTTGATGCAAAGCTATATATTGCACTGATTGGCCGGATATAAAGAGTAGGATGAGTTTGTTTAATTTTACTCATTAAAAGAGTAGTTTGCTCATTTTGTAACTTTTTTGTTTGCAATATGTGGGTTATATAATTTGCATATTGAGGAGGTTGGCAATCTGTTACATTCCTATTATCTCAAATTCCTTTAAAGTGTAGCAAAAAGATTGGGAAAATATGAATTTATATATTTCCATATAGAACACTTTACACTTGTTTGGCATTAGCGGCATGGAATGTGTGCTGTGAAACTTGAACGGGATGGAAACTAGTTCAAAGTCTGAATAATTTTTTTGCAATATCAATTCCTAAGTCTCGACCCTTTTCTTTCAAGTGATGCTTCACATCCCCTCTTTTAAATTAGGATTTACATAATCGCATGCTATTATTGAACTGTTAGCATAAATTTTGTATATTTGGGGCCTAATAAGTAGGAAGACCATTACTAAATTTCCTTGAGGCATTCACGAATACACGACATATCTCTTTATATGAATTTTTGTATCCTCCATAAGCTTCATGGGGGTTAATTTACCTAAATCTAGTCCCTTTTCTATTTTCTCTCATGCAGCTCTACAGTGCACATTGGTTACATTATCCTATGTTTTCTCTGTTACAGAAAGTTCCGTCAAAATTCGTTGAACATATGGAAGGATATACATGTGGAGCAATTTCATTGGCAGGCCCTAGTGGGAATACTTGGTATGCTTCCTTGATTCGGCACGGTGATGGTTTATTTATCCATGAAGGGTGGGAATCATTTGTGAGAGATCACTTTCTAGAAGTAGGTGATTCTTTGGTGTTTAGATATGATGGTAATTTGCATTTCACAGTGCAAATTTTTGATCAAAGTTCATGTGAAAAGGAAGCAGCAATTACGGCCCAATGCAGTCAAAACCGAACCAAATTTGATAAACTTATTGGAAAAAAGAGGGAAAGGGAAATTGCAGCTTTGGTGGGTAACATTGTTGAATACGTACCAAAGAAAATGAGAAGTTCTCAAGTCCCCTATGAATGCATAACACAGTACCAGGAGTCTAATGGGGAAATAGCCGACGACCAAAGATGTCTGCAAGAAAATGTGGCATTTATGAGTGGAAGAAGCGAATCAGCTGGCTTTTCGAACCAAACTGAGTATCTTGGCACTCCATTGAAGAACTCTGTGACTATTTCTGTGCCATCTGGTGAAAGCTCAGGTAAATGTCGCAAGTGATTGCTATTTGGTTTTTATATATGATAAGTAATTTTTTGTACTTTTATTTTTTATTCTTGCCAACATAATAACATTCTCTCTCTGTCCCAAACTAAATGGTTGTTTTTTGTTTTGGATGACCCTAAATAAGTAAATTGGTTTAGGTTTTTATGTGCATTTGACTATTTTATTCTTGCTGTTTAAAACTAAGAGAATACCACCATTATTTGTTGATTTCAAATTTTGTTTGTTTCAAAGAGCATAATGCGAACTAAAGCTTTAGTTTTGTGACTTTTTATCAAATATTATCTTCCTAAACCGATGTATCAGTTAATCAGTCACTTCTTTAGGATGGAAGTATAATTTAACTTAATTTTTGTTAAATTTGCAGAGGGAACGGTTAATAATAGGACGTTGTCAGCACCTGAAGCAGATAGAATAGCTCAAGCATTCACTTCCAGCTATCCTAATTTTACAAAGGTTATGAAAAGGTTCAACATAAGCGGTTCATACACTTTGGTGAGTAGCTTTCATATTTCATTTTTATCATTGTATATATTATATTGTAATTAAAACTGAATAAATCTGATGTTTTGAATCATGAATGAGTGTTGTTCTTGCGCTGTCACCTAATTTACAATTCTTACACCAAAATATTAGTAGCTTTTCCCTACGTTGCTGGTCAATGATATCCGATCCATCAACATCTACGTCTAATGAACTGGCCCATATTGTGGACATTGTCAACTCATAAATTTGTGCTGCCTTCCAGAAGGACCAGACATCATTCCATGTGCTCCACAGATATTACATGGGTGTTGAACATAGTAAAGTAAGATACTGAATTTTTTTGTAAAATTGTTAATCGGGAAAATCCCGAAAGTAATCTCTGCTGGATCTGCCGTTATTTTGAATCATAGTTATATCTTACGGTGACTCTTCAAGCCATGTAAGATAAGGGGTCGTTAACACGATGCACCTTTGTCTTTTCCAGCTGAACTTCCTTAAGTTTGGAGGATCTGCTACTCAGTATTTTATTATTATTATTATTATTATTGTTATTATTTTATAGTTTCTTTTCAGAAGTTGACTCTAAATTTTATATTATCAGCTGGTTTGTGTAGCATTAATCCGTCTTGAACATACATGGCTCACTAGCTTCTAGTCGTTTTATGCTATCTGCATATTGTGTTGACTTGTTTCTGTCATGCAGAATATCCCATATCAGTTTTCTATGGCGCACCTGCCTAAATGCAAAGTAAAGATTATACTTCGTGATGTAAAAGGAGAAAGTTGGGTTGTCAATTCAATCCCAACCACAAGAGTGCAAACATCACATACTTTTTGTGGAGGATGGTTGAGTTTTGTCCGTGACAATAACATTAATCTGGGAGATATCTGCATTTTCGAACTAGTGCACAAGTGTGAATTGCACGTGCAAATTCTCAGGGTTCGAACTGAAGGGATAGATTGTCAAAATGGTAAGCCAGCTTGTAAAGAGTTCACTAATGGATCTAGTGCAAGTTCACAGAAAATTTCTGGTCGTTTGACGAAAAAAGTAAGAGGAAATTCTTGTAAATCCCATGTAAATCAGATAACCAATGCACAAATTTCCGGTTGCTACGGAAAACAGGGTAAGAACTCTTGCTATTTCGCATTGAAGCAACTTGTATCTACTCGATTCTCTTTAAATGTCATCTAGGGCCATTATCTGGTTCAGTGCATTTCGTTAACGCTGTCACTTTTGAAATGCAAATGTAAACAGAAATCAAGAGAAAGAACAGCTCACAAGGCCAACAGGGTTCACATATGAAGAGCTTTATGTCAATGAAGTCAGCACCTGAAGAAAAAATTGCAGCACAATCTTTTCTTTCCAATTTCCCTCATTTTGTGAGAATCATGAAGAAGTTCAACATTAGTGGTTCATTCACTCTGGTGCGTATTTTTGTTTATGTTTTCTTCAATTGATTTAGGACTAACTTTTTACTTGTATGAGATTCATAAATTTTATGTAAATACCATTCCATGACAATTTATTGGCGCATCCTTGCTATAAGGATTTTTCTTGGCCAACTTGTGATTGTGCATTAGACACATGGACAGCTCCAGGATGTTCTTCCTTGAACTAGTCTTTTTGGAATGCCACAGCCAATATCAGCATAACTAACCTTTTTTTAAAAAGCTCTATCTTCTCTATCTTCTCTTTTGACAAAGCTAGCTTCTTGGTTCTGAATCATAATCTTTCCTATGATATCACTATGTCAGATCAACCTGTTGACAATTATTTAACATGGGAGATACCAATATCAAACATGTCAGTGATAGATCGAGTATTGAGTTACTTCGCCCAAATACAATAAGAACATGAAATATATTTATCTCAGATCTTCTGTCTGCCTTTCAAACCCAAAATGTTTAACGAGACGCCAATAAGAGCGTGCTCATATATTTACTTTAAAAAGGTGGTAAATTATAATAACATCCAGTCGTTCTCCCTGATTTTTTTAATTGATCACATGGTGTCTCCGAACGCTCTAAAAATCACAAAGACCTTTCTACAAAATTGAAATACATTGGCGTGCCTCCCTCCATCTGGTTTTCATTATATATTATGGATAGCATATGATGATGTCATCAAATAATTTTTGATAGTTTTTACATTTCATTTATGGAAATATGATTTATCAGACATACAATATAATTTACTGGTTTGTATTCATAAAGGAATTGATATTTTCACAAACAAATGTAATACTTCAACAAGGGCCCAACTCAATATTCCAATAATGGCAGATTGCACCACTTTAAACAGGAAAATTGAAAACTCTAATTCTAATATAAGTTCAGAAAACTTAATTCAAAAGGCAAAATAAACTCCTAATTACTACCTACAATAAAGGGGATAAATCACTTTTTGGTCACTGTACTAAGGTCCGGTTTTTATTGTGGTTACTGAAACTTTTTTTGTTACAATCGAATAACTGTATTCTAAAAAATTACAAAATGGTCATTCCGTTCGTTTTCCGTCCAAAAATTTGACGAAAATGCTGACTGTGCATATTGAGCCGTTATTTTTGCTGACGTGGTCCGCTATTTGCTGACGTGGAAGGTTAAAAATTTCCTTAAAGAAAATGTTGCTCACAAGTATTGAACTCTAGACCTCTCCAAACTAGAAGCCTTATATTCCAACAAAAGCCACTGTAACTACCTACTATGCTTAAATTTATGTAACACTAATATTTAAACTAACTACCATCATTTCCAGGAATTGTAATAATAATAATTGTAATAACTGTAATAATAATAATTATTATTGAAATAATACAGTGACCAAAAAGGGATAATACACTGTAGGATTACAATAATAATAATTAAAATTTTAAATAATAATAAAATAATAATTATTTTAATAATAAAATAATTATTAAAATAATAATAATTGTTGTAATAATAATTATTGTAATTTAAGGGGTTCCTGTTTTATGAATATATATATATATATATATATATATATATATATATATATATATATATATATATATATATATAAAGTAATCATACTACGGGTTCAGGAATCATATATAATCTGATTATATATATATATATAAAATATATATTTAGTAATCATTTTACCGAAGTCGTGAATCTCCTGTAACCTTGAACATGATATATTATATTTCACATTCTCATGTAAACTATTACAAATATATATATATATATATATATATATATATATATATATATGGGATAATACTATGGGATTCACATTATTATTTTAATTATTATTATTATTACAATAATTATTTTATTATTATAATAATTATTATTTTATTATTATTTAAAATTTTAATTATTATTATTATTATTGTAATAATACAGTGCATAAAAATAATAATAATTAAAATAATAATAATACTAACTAGCATCATTATTACAATTATTATTATTATTACAATTTCTAGAAACGATGCTACTTAGTTTAAATATTAGTATTACATAAATTTAAGCATGGTAGATAGTTGACACAATGATTTTTGTTGGAATATAAGGTTTTTAGTTTGGAGAGGTCTAGAGTTCGAGACTTGTGAGTAACAATTTCTTTAAGAAAATTTTTAACCCTCCACGTAAGCAAAAAATAACGGGTCACGTTAGCAAAAATAATAGCTCAATATGCACAGTCAGCATTTCCGTCAAATTTGGACGAAAATCGAATGGAATGACCATTTTGTAATTTTTGAAAGTACAGTTATTCGATTGTAACAAAAAAAGTTTCGGTAACCACAATGAAAACCGGACCCTAGTACGATGACCAAAAAGTGATTTATCCCTACATTATTGTATATAGTTAGAAGATCTAAAATAATTGACCTACTATAGCTAAAAGCTCTACAATAATTTCATTAAGTGTATTCATAAAGAACAATGCAAAATACTTTCCCAATTATCCCTTGCAATTTCCATTAGTCTTATTCCGCTCTGGATAAAACATGTGGAAAATTATCCATGTTTTAAGCGTAAATTTCTTTTGTCGTGTTACCCTTTTTTTAAATCTTTTTTTAAATGAATTATAATATGTTGTAGAACAACACATTTTAGGTCATAACATAAGAACTGAGGAAAGAATTATTTTTATAAACATCGGAATGGAAGAGTAACAATCATAAATATGTGCATCTCATGTACATATAATTTAGTTACATACCCATATATCTACTCTTGCACGAGTAAGTTAGATTACATGGTAATTATTGATCTAATGGTTTATAAATTGAAATTTTCACTTTACAATAATATGATAATATTTATTTGCTATATAAATTTAACTAAATATATTTGAAACATATATGTTGATGTGTCATCACGCGTCAGTGTCCTACATAATTACGATTTAATGTTGGCACGTCCTTGTTCATGCTTCACAGCCGTGGACCTTCTCCTAGTTTGATTGAAATTTAGGAGATTATATATAACTAAAGGGAGTAATTTTATCCTTTTTCTTGTGGCAGATGCATGCTAGGCACTTTATTCATCTTTCTCTCCCATCTAATTGGCTCAACTGTCCTGCCACAGTTGTTTCAATTATGTGGTTGTGTGCTAATTTCCAATTCTCATTACACAGAAAATTCCATATAAGTTTTCCATGGAACACCTTCCCAGTTGCAGAACAAAGATTGTTCTTCGCAATTTCAAAGGAGAATGTTGGACTGTGAATTCAATCCCAACTATAAAAGTGCAAACTTTACATACTTTTTGTGGTGGGTGGATGGCCTTTGTTCGTGACAATAACATCCAGATGGGGGATGTCTGCATCTTTGAACTTGTTGGAAAATCTGAAATGCGCGTACACATATCCGTCTATGGAAGGTTAGAGCAGGAATATCAAAGTGGAAGAGTAGTTTCCAATGAATTAGCTCTAATGATAAGCAACAGTCCTTTATTGCAAGGCGCATGAGGAAATTTAACCTTAACTCGGTGAGCATAATTGGATGCTTTGTCATAAAAAATTGTATTGGTATCTGTGAAGGCATGGACAATAGTATACTCCATACACATTCTTTGGTACCTTGGTTTGCATGTCCAATAAGCCCATAACCCCATATGTTTGAGCTATTGATGATAGAATCATAATTATCTTTCTTCTTCTGTCAGTGAAAGGTAATTAACCTAGAATAGCTCTTTGCTTGTTCCCAAACAAAATAGTTTTGGAAAATTAAATGGCGCTAGAGTGGTTTCTCTCTCTCTCTCTCTCTCCCCCACATTGAACTAGGTTCAACCAGAAGTGTGTTTATGGAAATAGCAATGAGCCACGCTTTTGTTGTCATTCAGTTATAGATCAAAAGTAGCTTTGTTACTTTTTAGGGTATGCTTTGACTTGAGAATACATAAGTTAATTTTGATGAAGTTGGAGATGGTGTCTGTTATGGAGACCTCGTTCTTGCCACCTTATCTATGCTGTTAAGTTGTTTAATGAAATGTCTGTTAGTGTTCTGTAACCCAGAGGAGACATGGAGGGTCATATCTATTTTGTTGAATCTAGAGATGGTAGTATACCACGAAAGGCTAATTGGCCCAAGGAATCTCATTGAAAGCAACAATATTTGTTAGGAAACATTACTTATCTCAAGTGCTTCAACATGAGGTGGAGTCATTTCGAATGTATCCATCCTTACTGTTAATACCAATGCATCTATACGCTCCTGATTGCCGCACCTGATTTAAAACAAACTTGATGAATTGCATTTTACCTTTGATTTGATGTAGTGTGTTTCAACTGATTGAGCAGAATTTTCGTTCCATATCTATAGTTTCATGGCTTAATAAACTCTCTATTCCTCTATTTCTCAATGTGTGGTTGTTGTCTTAGTGGTGACTAGTAATGTTAATGTGCAGGGTGGGGGCTTCTTTTGGGATTTTGAGCTAGCTGCTTACCTGAGCAGGTAGTGGTACAGAAATGCCTGCACATGGAGTTCATGGAGAAATATGTTTAGGAAAGTGACTTTAACATGTTATCAGATTGTGCATCCTTGGTATGGGTTTAGTTTTGTTGGGTATATAATCTGTTAATCCTTGCTCCGAGGAGTATGTACAGAGATGTATTATACTGTTAATTGTACATTAGTACTATCCCTAACAGTTTGTTTAGAATCTTTAGTTTACTTGGAACTTGTATTTTGAATGTAAACCCCATGCACAGGGATATCATCACTTGTTATATTCAGCATGTAGCCATTGAAACCTATTAAGGTTGTTAAATTGCCACCAAATAAGATCATGTTACAAGCATTGCAACTTACTATGCTCTGATGCCCACAAAGAACAAATATTTTTCTTAACTTATTCTGGATTTTAAGAACAAATATTTTAAAACACTTTTGGCTTTTACGGAAAAGCAATACAAATTTTTCTCAAGAAAAATAAATTTCAATTTTCTTATGAAAATGCCTTTGTCAAAAGTTTTAAATTTAAGATTACGTTTTATAATGTTGAAATTATGCCTAAATTTGAAAATGAATAAAATACTTAATTTAATACTTTTATTCCAAATATAATCTTTTGCAATATATACATACTAGTAATTGCCCGTGTATGAAGGCACGGCGTAACAAAAAATTAAATTAAAATTTGAAAAATACTATATTACATAAAAACTATTTGTAACTTAAAATAATTTACTATTATTATTATTATTATTTGTTTGTGTGTGAAGAAGAGAGGAGAGATAAAGATTTTGTGTGTGAACAAGAGAGAGTAGGGTGTAGGGGTGAATTTGATTTGGGGGAAGAAATATGAACCTTTAGATTAAGTTAGAAGAATTAAGTTAGAATCCTTGTGCTTTGTCAAATGAAAATTTAAAATAGATTCTATTTTATTATATAGATATATAGATAATATAGATGTCACCACATTATACGGTTCCATTGATTTCTTGTTTTAAAATAAACCAGAGTCCACACATGAAGCCTCAGGGTTCCGATCATCAGATCTGAAACAAAACAAAAAATATGGAATGATTTCGTCTGGAGCTTTGGCTTAAGCTCGGTTGTTGTGTAATCTTGAATAATCGCAACCCCACTCCAATTCCCAAGTGATAAACCTTTTCTTCTCTCTAGCAGAAATACTCAAATACTACTGAGAAAATCAACAACAACATATCTATAAGGTTTGATTCCAGCTTCTCTGGCGAGACAGCCCTTGGATTCTTTTGTGAATGGGTTTTTAGGTAATTTTTTTACTTGATAAATCCAAATCTGTTTCTTTATTAACCCTAGATGAAGATGCCAACTGGGAGAATTCTGCTTTTGCGTTAACTATAATTTATTCAATTATGTAGCTTAATTCATACATTATTAAATGCCGGAATTCGGAGTGAATCAAAATTCAAAGAGTCTAGCTTGCAGCTGAATAAGTTTTGTGTTAAACGAATTCACAGGAAGGAAGCATTAACATTTAAATAAATTATCCTGAAATGGGCAATTTGCTGGGGTTTTATTGAAATCAAATATTTTAACTAGGAATGCTATATGGTGGATCTTATATTAAAACTAAATATGATATTGGTATTGTTACCTTTTAAACAGTAAGAATTTCTTATTCACTGAAATTAGTTAGATGAGTAGTTACTTTGGGTTTTATGGTTGAACTTCAGCTTTGTGTATTACGGTGATTATCAAGGCAAAAGAAAGTGGAAAGATAATGTTTAAGGAGCTTATGTGGGTTTTTTTGGGTTCGTTATGTTTTCTAGATTAAGATTTTCTATTTGGAAATAGTAATTTGTTATAATATACTGTTTTCTGGTTTCATGTTGATAATCGATGCACCGAAGCAAACGATTGATGAAATTTGTTAGACACGTTCCTATGTTTCTAGCTACTAACGGTAAGTTCTTATACCACATTCTCTTTCTTGCTTTTTAATAATATGTAGTACCTTTTTATATCCCCAAATCTAGTTAGAATATGTAAGGAACAAGGCTGGAATCTCAAGATTCAGATTAGTTTAAGCATAAATTGAGTTTAATGAGTTAGTTAAGTAGCAAGGGTATTTTAGTCTTTCAGCTGCTGTTAAGCTGGATATTATTGTCCTTATTTGTTGAGTCGGTTAGATTTGTTGCTAGGAATGCAGGAGGCATGTGGCCATGTGCTCAGTTCCTTGCTCAGTCATTTTCCATTTCTTTCCTTTTGCTGATGAAGGTAATATGTAGGCAATCTATATCATTTTGAAGGCATGAATGAAATACTAGATCTATTTTTCTCTCTCTAATATTATTCTCTCTTCTTCTCCTCTCTAGCTCCATCCTTTCAATCCAAAATCTGCTCTCTGTTCTCTAATTTTCTTCCAAATAACTCTACCTGTCTTGCCGATTCCTTACAATTGGTATCAAAGCCTTCGAATCTGCACCTATGACCACCAACAACCAACGATTAAGCAGTTTGGAGTCTCAGATACAGGAGCAAAATTCGAACATACAACAGTTGCAGAACTCAGTTTCTACTCTGCAGCAAGGATTTGATACGAAACTTGAGCAGATGATGAAGAACTTTGAGGCACTCCGAGTTCAACGAGTTCAGCAGAAGGACCCTACTCAGCCAGGTTCCTCATCTTCACTTTCAGGTTCAATTCTAGGCCAGTATGAGCCCACTCCCAAGCCAGATAGGTATGATGACATATTTAGAACTGCTAAGTTTGAGTTTCCAAAATTCAATGGTGAAAACCCTAGATCATGGATCAGGAAGTGTAACAAGTTATTCTCGCATCATGTGGTGGCTGAAACTCAAAAGGTGTACTTAACTAGCTTGAGTTTGGAAGGGGAGGCTGAACAGTGGTATTCAGGATTTGTGCATGGAGGGCCAGAGCTAACTTGAAATGGGTTAATAGATGAAAGTGGCTAGATTCAGTCCAGAAGCAAGTGACAACCCCATAGGGGAATTGAAGAAATTACAACAAACTGGAACAGTGGATGATTACAGAAAAAAATTTGAAGAACTAAGGGGTTGGGCTTTAGCAAGGAACCCAATCCTTAATGAGGAGTTTTTTATGGACTGCTTCATGGGGGGTTTAAAATTGGAAATTCAGTTGGGAGTTCAGGAGCTGAAACTAAAGACTCTCAAGGACATGATCAGATTGTCTAGGGTGGAAGAAGCTAAATTGGAAGCTTGGCTCAAAAGGAGTAGGATGATGAATAAGCCCACTATGAACACCACTTATTCTAGACCTGTAATCATGCCCCAACCCAAACCTGTTGATATGGGAAATGGAAATGCTGTGAGAACCTTACCTGTGAGAGGATTGACTAGGGAACAGATTGATGAAAAGAGAAGGAAGAGGTTATGCTTCTCTTGTGATGAACCTTTTGTGCAAGGCCACATATGTAAGAAACCACAACTATTCATGTTGCTTCCTTCTAATGGTCTGGAACTTCAGGAGGCTGAACCTTGTGAGGAGGATGAAATAAGAGGTCCAACTGCAGAATGTGAAGAGCAAGAGGCCCAAATTACACTGCATGCCCTCTCAGGACACAGTACTAACAATACTATTAGATTACTTGGGATGTCTCAGGGAAGGTTTCTGAGGATTTTAGTAGATAGTGGTAGCACCAATAATTTTCTAGACCCTCAGGCAGCTAAAAGGATTAAGGCTGCAGTAAAGGATACCAATGTTACCAATGTGACTGTGGCAGATGGGTTCAAGGTCTCTAGTCATCAGCACAGTCCAGGACTTCCTTGGTCTATACAAGGGGAGGAATTCAAAACAAATTTCAGAATACTACCACTAGGAGGGATAGATGCAGTCTTGGGGGTTCAATGGTTACAATCCTTCAATCCAGTCACCTTTGATTTCCACAACTTGCAGCTAAGTCTTGAAAGGGAAGGGAAAGCTATAGTATTGTAGGGTGAATCTGATCAAGTCACCGCAACCATACACTACCTTGAATCTGGTGAGTTCAAAAAAGTGCTGAAATCTACATATCATGGGTATTTTGGTTACTTGTTTGGAATGTACCAGGAAGCTAATGAAGAGCTGGGAATGGAAATGGGGGATCAGGGCATCACTATAGAGAAACAGGTGGACGATAAAGGTAATGAATGTCACATTACTACTGAAAACCAACCTCAACTGGAAAATCTGCTGCAAGAATTCTCAGTGGTTTTCCAAGAGCCAAGAGAATTGCCCCCAAATAGAATTCAAGACCATCACATTCCATTGAAAGAAGGAAGCCAACCAATTAGCCTCAGACCTTACAGATACCCATATGTTCAGAAAGGGGAAATAGAGAAGATTGTCAAAGAAATGCTACAGAATGGAGTCATTCAGCCAAGTAACAGCCCTTATGCTTTTCCAGTACTCCTAGTTAAAAAACATGATGACACTTGGAGGATGTGTATAGATTATAGGGCCCTGAATGCTATGACTGTGAAGGATAAATTCCCTATACCAGCAATTGATAAGTTACTTGATGAATTACATGGCTCAAAGTGGTTCTCAAAATTGGATCTAAGGTCTGGGTACCACCAAATCAGAGTCAACAAAGAAGACATACCAAAAACAGCCTTTAGAACCCATAGTGGTCATTTTGAATTTTTGGTTATGCCTTTTGGGCTCACTAATGCACCAGCCACTTTCCAATCATTGAGGAATGAGGTATTTCAGCCATACCTAAGGAAGTTTGTGCTAGTGTTTTTTGATAATATATTGGTCTACAGTAGCAGCTTTAAGAAGCACTTGGAGCATTTGAGGTTGACTTTACAACTACTGAAGGACCATTCCTTGTTTGCCAAAAAGAGCAAGTGTGTTTTTGGTACAGAACAAGTTCAATATTTAGGTCATGTGATCAATTCTGAAGGTGTTTCTACTTACCAAGACAAGATTTGTTGCATGCTTAATTGGCCTTTACCAGTTAACATAAAAGGGTTGAGAGGATTTTTGGGTCTCACTGGTTACTATAGGAAGTTTATAAGGAATTATGGGCTTATCAGTAAGCCTCTAACTGACCTGCTTAAAAAAAATAAATTTGCTTGGAGTGATAAAGCAGTTACAACCTTCAAGGAATTGAAAGAAGCCATGACACAAGACCCAGTCTTAGCAATGCCCAATTTCAATGAGCCCTTTATTCTGGAAACTGATGCCTCTCATTTTGGCATTGGGGCAGTATTGATGCAAAAGGTAAGACCTATAGCTTATCTGAGTAAGGCAATAGCACCTCAACATCTGGGATGGTCTACCTATGAAAAGGAGTTAATGGCAGTGGTGTATGCTGTTAATAAGTGGAGACACTATTTACTGGGAAACAAGGTGTACATTAAGACTGACCACCACAGTCTCAAATACTTGTTAGATCAAAGGATTACAACCACCAACCAACAAAATGGATAACTAAATTGATGGGGCTTGATTATGAAATAGCATACAAAAAGGGTAAGGAGAATACAGTGGCTGACAGTCTCTCTCGAAAAATGGAGGAATCATCAATACAAAGCCATTGTCTAGCCATCATCCAAGGTACTGGAGAAAACAACAGCAGTATTACTACAGTCATTCCTACTTGGCTGCAAGAAATATCACAATCATGGGACAAGGATAAGGATGATGGAATGAAAGAGATTATCACCCAATTGCAACTTAAACCAGACACTCTCCCAGGCTACTCCTTTATCAATGGCAGACTTAAGTTTCAAAATAAATTAGTGGTTGGTCCAGACCTAGAATTAAGAACAAAATTTTTGACTGAATTTCATAGTTCACCTATTGGTGGACACTCAGGCATCAGAGGTACTTATGAAAGAATAAGCTAGTTTCTATGGTGGCCTTCCTTGAGGCTAGATGTCACCAAATTTGTGAAGGAATGTGATGTATGCCAGCAACAAAAGCATGAGACTCTGGCATACCCAGGGCTGCTGCAACCCCTTCCCATTCCAGAAACACCTTGGGCCGATATCTCCATGGATTTCATAGAGGGTCTGCCTAGTTCAGAAGGTATGACAGTGATTTGGGTGGTAATAGATAGACTTACCAAATATGGGCACTTCATTGCTTTGAGGCACCCTTTTTCTGCTGCACAGTTGGCTCAAGGCTTCCTCTTACACATTTATAAGTTACATGGGCTACCTACCACTATAGTCTCTGATAGAGATAAGATATTCATTAGTCTATTTTGGCAATCCCTCTTCAAAATGGTGGGCACCAAACTGCAGTTGAGTTCAGCTTACCACCCCCAAACCGATGGACAGACTGAAAGAGTTAATCAGGTCCTCGAATGCTACCTTAGATGTATGGTGACTCAACAGCCCCACAAGTGGAATTCTTGGTTGCCTCTAGCTGAATGGTGGTACAACTCTCACTTCCACACCGGATTACAAGCAACTCCTTTTGACGTGCTCTATGGGTATAAACCTCCACACCTTAATTTCCATCACTTTGGACAGGTACAAGATCCAACCACCAAACAGTTTTGTAAGGAAAGGTCCCAGTTACTGCAGTTGATGAAGCAACACTTAGTGGAAGCACAGTCAAGAATAAAGGGCTATGCTGACAAACACAGGACAGAGAGATCCTTTGTTCCAGGTGATATGGTTTATCTCAAAGTTAAACCTTATACACAAACTTCACTGACACAGTTAAAACATGGAAAAATGGCTCCTAAGTATTATGGTCCTTTTCGGGTGGAAGAGAGACTAGGATCGGTGGCATACAAACTTCAATTACTCAGCTATTCCAAGATACATCCAGTTTTTCATGTCTCTCTGCTTAAGAAAAAGATTGGGTCTCAATGCACTGCCTCACCTGTACTTCCCCCTCTGAATTCAGTGGCAGAAACTGCAGTGGAGCCTATTGCTATCTTAGAGAGAAGGCTGATTAAGAGAAATAATGCAGCTGAAGTGAAGGTCTTGGTTCAATGGGCAAATTCCCTTCCCTCTGAAGCTACTTGGGAGGATTGGAACCAGTTACACAACAAGTTTTCTCAATTCAACCCTTGAGGACAAGGGCCTTTTTTAAGGGGAAGGGAATGTAAGGAACAAGACTGGAAACTCAAGATTCAGATTAGTTTAAGCATAAATTGATTTTAATGAGTTAGTTAAGTAACAAGGGTATTTTAGTCTTTTAGCTGCTGTTAAGCTAGATATTATTGTCCTTATTTGTTGAGTCGGTTAGATTTGTTGCTAGGAATGCAGGAGGCATGTGGCCATGTGCTCAGTTCCTTGCCCAGTCATTTTCCATTTCTTTCCTTTTGCTGATGAAGGTAATATGTAGGCAATCTATCTCATTTTGGAGGCATGAATGAAATACTAGATCTATTTTTCTCTCTCTAATATTGTTCTCTCTTCTTCTCCTCTCTAGCTCCCTCCTTTCAATCCAAAATCTGCTCTCTGTTCTCTAATTTTCTTCCAAATAACTCTATCTGTCTTGCTGATTCCTTACAGAATAATTTATGCTTTAAGGTCATTCTAATTTTACATTAATTTTGAGGATTTAAATATTTGGAAATATTATTTGTGAAAAATGCAACTCATACCTTTTCCCTTTATTTTCCTTTTCATACATTCTTCTCCTTGTCACTTCATCTGTTTACTTCTTCTCTCCTCATGAAAAAGGATGACTACAGAGACCCCCTTCATTGGCCTCTTCTATTCCTTCCTTCTCATTCCCAAAAGGAACTTGGAAGTCAATTTTTGCTCTTTGCTTTTACTCTTCAATAGCCCTGTTCGCTCATGAAAGCATCATTTTTCTTGTTGAAAGCCTCAATTTTCCATTTTTGCATCAATTTGCTTAAATTTATGATAGGTAAATTCCCTAAAAGTCTAAAACTTAGAAAATCTTGTTGAAAGCATTCATATGAAATATGAGTCAGTGATCCAACCATTACTTGGTTTGGGACCTAGTTGTATGGAATTGAAGAGAGTGTACGGTTTTAAGGTTGAGAACAATAATCCTCATAATTGAACCAAAGGATCCAATTGACATCAATCTAATATGATATTTTAGTAATTGGGCTTAATAGCTAAAATCTGAAATCAAGAGATGAGAAAAATCAACTCTCCTATACAACTTCTAATTTCTAATGTTGGAATCAAGTGAATTGTTGAGTAAACAAGTAAACAAGAAGCTAAGCACAATAATGAAGTTAGACTGATCTAATATAGAATTAACAAGCTATGAACTATATTAGACTAGCAATTTTTCTGAAGCAGTGTATGCATAAGGAGTGAAATGAAGTAATAATGGAAAAATTGAGTTTTGGATGAGTTTGACGATTGAAACATGTTTGTTTTGTATCTAATAGATATTCTAACTTACCTATAATTATCATAATCAAATCACTAAGTGAAGGTATTCATTTTTTTTACCAAAACAGGAGATGAGAAAAAAGAAGAAGAAAAGATTCAACTTGAGAGATTGGACTTGGATTGCATTGATGTTTGAAATTAGCTCTAGTAGCTTCTAATGAGATAATTGAACCTACAATAAGGCTACTTAATAGTTCCAAGTCAACTGAAGATTTCTCAAAAGAAATGTTGGCAATGAGGATATAAAAGATTTTTAGATTTAAACCTATTTGGCTTGAATTGAATCATCAAATTGGAGTAAAGAGTGGCGTTTAACAGTAAAAAAAACAAGTGAGATGGAGTTGTTTATACCTCAACCAATTAATGGAGATGGTAGGTTTCGGTTTCCAGTTGGCAACTGCAACAACAAAAAAACAGAGAAAATAAGATTTGAGCCTTGTTTATTGGTCGATTCCATGTTGATGTGGTTCCCTCTTCATATATCTTCCTTATGATAGTATACTCCTCTTCTTATTGATGCATTTATAGGCCGATATTAGATATGACCAAACCATCTCAACCAGTGTTCTGTAGTCTATGCTTCAATAGGTGAGCCCCAACCTTATTTCCTATATCCTGAAATCTAGTTTTATTCAACAGGTGAAACACTAAACATATAACTCATTTAATAAATTTAAAAGAATATAACATGATTATGAACTTGACAATATAGATTATGGGATGAGTGGATGACTATTATTCTTAATTTTATGTTCAAAGTTCTTCGTCGTACATATATATTTAAACTTATAATGCACCCCTAGGGTCTAGCATTCTGAACCCCGACACTGAAAGTAGTCTTAGTTAAATTGGAAGATTTGATCAATATGTTGAAAGGTTGGACAAATTATGACTTATATAAATTAATAACGAAATGATCTTTGGTTCCCCCCTAGATTGAATTTATTGTGATTATTAGTCGCTCTGAGCACTTAATTATTTGAAGGTTTTTTTAATGCATATATTATGTTGTTAACGCTCTATTTCATTGATTTATGCCTAGCAGAGCCCGCATGGCAGAGCTGAATTGGTTTATGGCTTGTCACTCTTTGCACATGGTTTCACCTTGGGTTCGAGTTGTAAAACTCAACAAGCTGATGCCAAGTGGCGAAATGTCAAGAAAAGTAAGTAATATTTTCAATGGCTCTTTTCACCCTTTTATGTGCTCTGATCTCATTTCCGGTTTGGCCATATTTCATTAATCCAGTGCCACTACTCTCTTCTGCATTTGGTATTACGGTAAATCTCTCCATCTCTCCCTCTTCCTCTTCGCTCTCATAGTTGTATCAGTAGGAGATGATCTTGAATTTCACACCTTTACAGGCACGACGGTGTCTTTTCAGTATGTTATTGCCTATATGGCCTCCGCACCCTGTTACGCTTTTGAAATAAATTTTTACCACTTTTGTTGTTTTTCAATCCCACATCTAGCCATCCTGCTATCCCCTAACTACTGAAGATTTCACAAATAAACTTCTGCTCACATTGATTGGAATTTGCTACTTCAATTTTAGATCTAGTTACATTTACGCTGATCGAGTTGGATCTACTTCAAACAAAACACAATTCAACACTTCTACTTTCTCTGTCATTAGATATTACTTGATTTTTTATTAACTTTGAAGTTTTATACATTTGAAGCAGGGGACTAAGATTGTATGTATTGACATTTTTTTATATAAAAATGTGTGAATGTAATATTTGTATGTTATTGATTGCATTTTGCAGTTCTAAGTTAAATTTGGTGACCTGAAAGTACGAAATTCTGAAATTATATGGTAAAACTATGTTAATTACGGCTTATGCCAAGTGGCAAAAAAGTAAAGAAAAGAAATGAATCTTTTGAATGCCTCTTTCAGCCCTTTATATGCTCCGATCTCATTTTCTATTTGGGCATATTTTATTTTTCAGCCATTGATCACTTCTGCATTTGGGATTTACGGTACATCTTGATCTCTTTCTCTCTTCTTCTTTCTCATAAGTTTATACATGTAGAAATAGGTGGTGATCTTGAAAATTCAGCCTTGACGGTATGTTGGTTTCGTATCGGTCTGCTATTTCTGATACGGCCTTTCGCACCCTATTACGCTTTAGAAATACCTTCTTTTGTTGTGTTTTCCTAACCTAGATCTAGCAATCTTATAAACAACCGAAGATTTCATCAATAAATTTCCGTCGACATTGGTTTTTTGCTTCTTAAATTTTAGATCTAGTTAGATTTAGATAGATCAAAGCAGATCTACTTCAAGGCTCAAGCAAAATGCAATTTAGCACTTTCACTTTTTTTTTGTGTTATTAGCTATTAGTTGATTATCTGTCAGCAACTTTGCAATTTTATGTACTTGGAATTGGAGACTAAAATTGTAATATATAGATATTTTTATAAATAATGATTTGGTTTTAGTATTGAGAATAAATTCTATACAGATGACATGTAAAATTAGTGTTTTACACCATTTAATAGCAACATGCCATGGTAGATAATTTAAGAGAAAATCAAGGATTTCAAATCTAGTATGAATGATTTTATCATGGTAAATAATAATTACGTAATTTGTTACTACAATTCAAATTCCTTGAGTTTCTCCTAAATTTACCTACATGTATATTGGATGGTGTAAAACACTTATTTTACAGGCCATCCTTATATAATTCATTCTCTTTAATAATTGTGTGTTATTGATTGCATTTTGCAGTTCTAAGTTAAATTTGGTGGCCTAACAATATGAAATTCCTAAATATATGATAAAACAATGTTTTTAACGGCTTATGCCAAGCGGCCAAAAGTAAAGAAAAAAAAGGAAATATTTCCAATGGCTCTTTGATTTAGTTATATGCTTTGATCTTATTTCTTATTTGGACCACATTTCATTTCTCAGGTTTCATTGCTAGCTTTTGCATTTGGAATTTCGGGTACATTTCTCTATTTTTTGTCCTCATCCTCTTTCTATTTCTCTTGCCTCGTCTTAGTTTATACATGCATTAATTAGCGGTGATCTTGATTTCACCCCCTAATGGTAATGATGATTTCGTGTCAATCTGCTATTGCCGATGCAACCTCTGCACCCTGTAATATTTTTGAAATAAAATTCTACCATTTTTGTTGTTTTTTACTCTCTCACATCCAGCCATCGTCTAACAAATGAAGATTTCACCAATAAATTTCTGCCCACATTTGTTTTTGCTCCTTAAATTTTAGATCTAATTTAATCAAAGTAAGATCTGCTAAGAGCATAACACAATTTAACACATCTACTTTCTTTATTGTAAGATATTAGTTGATTATTTATTAAGTTTGCAATTTTATACACTGAGTTGGAGACTAATGTTGTAACATATATAGACATCTTTATAAAATAATGTGATTCAATATTTGTATGTTATTAATTGCATTTGCAGTTCTAAATTAAATTTGGTGACTTAAAAGTATGAAAGCTCCTAACTAATATGCTAAGAGAGTGTTTGAGATTTCTTATAATCGGTCAAGCATTTTAAAAATATAAAGTGTTTGGTAATCTGCTTTCTGAAACTGTTTATAATTACTTTTTACGGAAATAATCAGAAGCTGCAGTTTGGTGCTTCTGATTATTGCCGAAATCTAATAATAAGTTCTGACCAAGTATACAATTAATCTATCTTTATTTCTTTTAATAGTTCCAACCATTATTCTTCTTTACTTCTCAAAATCTTTATTTTTAGTAATTTACTCTTTAAATAAGTGATAAGCACTTTCTATAATACCAAACACTTTTTACTTTTTTACTAATTCAAGTGTTTTTCATTACCCAAACTGCTTTTTTAAAAACTACTTATAAGAAAAAGTAGTAATCAGAATCAATAATCACATTACTTAAGCAATCTCAAACTCTAAAATTATGTTGATTATATAGTTACACAATTAAATATAGTTGTAATAGTTTATTATTTTGTAAATGAAAATTTAAAGGTATTTTAACTATCTTTAAAATTCTAATAAAGTCAACCATCCCTATTAATAGTAGTGAGTGTTAGACATGACTTGCGAAAATAATTCAGTCTGACTTGCTAGTGCTATAGACAGAATTACATGTGTTATCTATAATTTTAACTCTAAAGGTATTGTGTGTTATGCGACATTGTGACTGTATGACTAGAAAGTAGAAACTAGAAAGTAGGGCTGGATGTAATCTTGGATATCTAAAGGGGTGTTGGTGTATGTTGCGGCACCACAGCCACGACGACAACAACAATCACTATTTTAAACCCTGGTCTCTCTCTGCACCTCAAATTTTATTTTTTCTTTTCATCTTCAAACTTTGTCAACCATGCAATATATCGGATGCTTTTTTATCCTCACTTTAGAGTCTGATCTGATTAAGAATTTGAGTTGCAGGTTAGTAAACCTTTAAACATCAAGAGACTTATAACTGATGTTTACAGTGGTTTCCTCACATTGCGTCATATGTCCATTCAGCTTGGTCTGCTTCCTTTGTCATTTTAATTTCTGAGACTTATAACTTATGTTTAAAGATATAATTTTTTGTACTTGCCATTTTTTTTTCCTTTCACTCTACATTCTAAAGCCTTACTTTTTAGTTCTTTTTTTTTGGTTTAGTTAGGTACATCTGAAGCAAATGGGTGTAGAATGCAGTGCTTGCAGGAAATGGGAGGAGGGCATTTACTGGAACAATTTCCACTCTGTGCAGTTCTTTCAATCTCTCTATGGTCGTTTCCATCAGCAGCTTGTAAGCTCGTATCTTTTTATTTTTCATTGTTTTAATAAGGTAATAGAGAGTATTTATTTTTAATAAAAGGGCACTTAACCTGACGTGGATCAAGGCTATCAAACTTGTTAGTTTATATCTTTTTCTTTATAGTAAAATGCATTCTATTACACTTGAACATAATATTATTCAATAATTTTTTCCTGATAATAAATTTTGTCTTTGAAGTTTAATTTTTGGAAGGAAAAAAAATCTAGAAAAATTGTTTGAATATCATGTGTAAAAATATTTGTAAAAGAAAGTCAACTAAAAACTAGGATTCTCATTTTAGAAAGAAGGGAGTATATAACTATATATACCTGAGTGCAAAACGGAGAGTTTAACCACATGTTAAACAACACATAAATATAATACTTTTTCTTTTCTGACGTATGTCTTGCACACATACAAAGAGTACCTAGCGAGTAGAAAAAGGTTATTTGTGGTCTTCTTTTTTTTCTCCTAACAATTCTCATAGTAATATTAAATTTAAGACTTCAAAATGTGCTGTTTTGGTAACCTGCTTCTGCTTTTCAAGTTTCGGTTGTGTTTTAATATTTTGAATAGTTAAAGCACAAGCCGTTTTGACAGCAAAAATGCAAAAGCAAGAAAAGATTCTTCTTCAAAATTGACAAAACTTTTAGACTTGACCCGGTAATGTACCTTTTGACTTGATCAAACAAAAACTTCTCCCACTCACTTTTTATGTTCTTTTTTTTCTTCACTCTATCTAATTTTCTCTACCTCTTCACCGTTTCTTTTGAAAATTTCTTCTACTTTCACTTGTTTCCATTTTTTTCTCTTCAAGTTTTTCTTTCCAATAATTTTCTTGCTTCTCTTTTTAAAAATTTAGCTCATCTGTTTCTCTTTAAAAATCTCCTCTCCTTGCTCTCTCTCTAATCATAATCTCTTTTAAAAAATTCTCTCTTAAATTCCCCGTGTTCTTTTACAATTTTCTTGCCTCTTGCTTTCTCTTTCCAAAGTAGTTCTCTCAGCCCACATTTTTCTTGATTTTTTTCTTTCTCTAACATCTTTCTCTCGAAAGTTTTCCTTTGTACTCGTCAGTCATCTCACAATCTCTCTTTAACAAATAACAATTTATTTATCCTCTCATTTATCTCATTAAAGATACTCTTCCCTGTTAGCACTTTGTAGCAACATTTTGATTTACCAAACATTATTTTTGTGTTTATGTTTTCATTTATCTTTGACAGCATATGGTTACTTAAAATAGGGACAAATTTAGAGTGGGTACACTGGATGCCACTTACTTTTAAAAAATATTCGTTATTATGTTTGAATACATCCCCATGTTGTCACTTACTTTAAAAAAATATTAATGAATCACTTAATGGATCCTACATGTATCAAATAAAATAGTAAAATAAACTCAGGTATGGAAAAAACAAGTATTTCGAAGCCCTATCTCTCTGTGACTCTACTTTCTTCATTATTCTTTATTCCTTTCTCATACACCCATTCAATTGTATTCCCATTTGGCTATTTCTACTTCTGCCTCAGAAAAGAGTTTTACATTACGTTGACTTTTTTTATATTTTCATTTAATTATATTCCTAAATTATTCTAATTTTGCATGAAAAAAGAGATTTTAACTTGTTTTTGGAAAACACTTGTTACTTTTTATAATGAGTGTCCAATAATAAGTTTTAGTGGTCAGAGTTTAGTATCATAAAAATATATGTTGAAGTGTGCCTTACTTGAATATATATATATATACACACACACACACACACACATATTAGGACTTCAAATTTATAAGTTAAAGTACTCGAATATGTTGCAATTTTTATTTTTATTTAATGTGATTATATTTACAAAAGTAAGAGTGACCTAATTAAAAATGGTTTCTGGATCCGTCACTGCCAAGCAATGTTTTTACTTTTTACTTCAGTTGTGAAAACAGAAACATATGTAAGCAAGAACATAAAAGCAAAAGCAATCAACTGTGCCCTAAGTTAGGGGTTAACAATTTTTTTCAAACCTTAACATGCAAAAGAAAATTTTCCGGGGAGTAACTAAGGTGCTTTGACTATTACCTAAGTTTCATATTCTGCCCTTTGCTCTACAAAAGTGATGTTTTGTGGTGTATTTTTTGTTTGGTGCAACTGTTTGTGAGCAAATTTTATATTTTTATTTCTTATGCAAACATTCAGAAAGTGCTCTGCGTTTTGGTGGGTTACAATGTCATCAATTCTGGATGTTGATTCCGCTATTTGTGTGAATAAGATACGCATTTTTGAGTTAGTATGCTGGCCTGATATTTAATTTAGTATTCCTGTTTACTTTTTGGCTTATGAAGTATTGTGTCAATTTTTATTGCGTAGCTTCATAAATAGACAAATAATTTTTGAGGGCTGCAAAAGAAGTGGATTCTTAATATAGAATAATAGAGTTTTTGGATGACATGACATTTTCATTTGGGTCAATTCAAGTTCATGCTTCTCAAACTATGTAATCTGGAAGATGTTTTTGGTTTGCAGGCTATCCCTAAAAAATTTGCCAACAACATGAGGGAAAAGCTATCAGAAACTGTTGCTCTTAAAGGCCCAACTGGCGCTAGTTGGACTGTAGGGTTGACATCAAGTGGCGATGCCTTGTTCTTTAAAAAGGGCTGGAAAAAGTTTGTCGAGGATAATTCTCTGGAAGAAGATGATGTCTTATTGTTTAAATATAGTAGGGACTCGTGCTTCGATGTCCAAATGTTTGACGGTCAAAGCTTCTGTGAGAAGGAAGCTTCATATTTTGTTAGGAAATGTGATCATTTGGAGCTGGACAACGGAGGGGGGACCAAGAAAAATAACATAAGGAAAAGTTTGGAAATTATTGGTGATTCCTCCACTGATGATTCACAAAGTGGTTCGTCGAAGGAACTTAGCACTGGTGAGGCGTGGATGCCACCTCCAGCAGGACGCCACCTCCGACCTAAACGGATGATTCAAAAGGCAGCAAGTAGTAAAGCTTATTCCAAGCTTGGAAATCTAACTAATTATTTACTCCGTGATTAATATGATTTGTTTTCATTTCATCCATTTAGATCTTTGCTCCTCTTCCTGCGTGTTCTAATTATTTGCCTGTTATTGAAATTTATTGGTGAGTTAGGCAGTACACAGGAAATTAGTTGCAGGATTTCAGGCTATCCTGTAATATATGAATCAAACAGAAGACCTGTCACTGATGAGGAAAAAGAAAAGGCTCTACAATTGGCAAATGCGGCAGTCACGGAAGGCAGTTGCATCGTAGTTATGCGACCTTCGCACGTGTACAAGGGCTTTTTTATGGTAACTAACATCTAATGTGAATCCTTAAATCTGTTAATGTTTAAGATAGTTTATTGTTGGACTTGACTAGTACTGTATTGGTGACATTGTGTTTGTAGTCCATTCCTGCTGCGTGGGCTGCTATCCATCTCCCGTGCAAAGCCCGTGATGTTGTTCTGCGTGTGCCAGAAAACACGCACACATGGACGACCAAGTACTATAAGAGAGGTCGTGGTTGTGGATTCAGTGGTGGTTGGAAGGATTTTGCTATCGAAAACTTCTTGGAAGAATCCGATGTTTGTCTCTTTAAGATTGCCAGCGAGACAAATATTGATTCTGTGGTCATGGATGTGACAATTTTCCGAGTTGTCAAGGAGGTGGTTGCAGCAACCCGACTGAACCCTTCTGGCTCGAGGGCTAGAAAGCCATAAAAAATGGAAATAGAACCAAGAAGTGGTGGCAGAGGTGGCGTTTTTACAGTATATTTTTGTATTGACTGATTCTGAACATTGCCAGATTGGTGGGAACTTTTCTTGGGTTGATTACTTTTCTGTCTTTTGGAAGTACAAATATTGTCGGGCTAATTATATGTCTTTGGGTAGAGTATTTTAGTGTTACAGATTTATAAACTTGGATGTTCTGCTGTTTTTGCGTTTGATTTGGTTGGCATGTTGGCGAACCAAATGCATGATCTCGCTAATGGGCATGACTTTTAAGTGTAACAACTATTTTATTTTTTATATGTTAAAATAGAATAGAAAATTTTCTATAAACCCCATAAAAAACAAAGAGAGAAGAAGAAAATTAAATGAAGAGGGCTTGTTAAATTTAAATGAATATATATATAGAGTCCGGATCAGGTCCGGACTCCCGGATTTTGTTAAAATCCGGACTTTTTTTTTTTTTTTGAAACAACTAAAAAAAAAAAAAAAAATTTATGGAATTGGAATTTTTACATTATACAGTGTTTTGGGTGTGATTTGGATGCCTATAACAAAACATGTCTGTAAAGTCTGGGCAGACTGTACATACATTGGTTGGTGTAGGTATTAAAAACACACCCAAAACACTGTATTATTGAAAAATTTCAGTTCCATAAATTTTTTTTTTTTTTTGTTGTTCTACCAAAAAAAAAAATAAAAAAATAAAAATCAGGTCCGGATTTTCTCCCGTCCGGGAGTCCGGACCTGATCCTTATTCTATATATATATATATATATATATATATATATATATATATATATATATATATATATATAGTGAAAATAGAAATATGCCTTGCTTAAAATGATTTACTATTTACTTAATATTTATTACATTTATAATTAAATTATTGCAATGAATGAATATCAGACACTTGAATATTATAGTATGAGATTGTGGATTTACTAACATTAATTTTCTACATTTTTTGTGCTTTAAAGTTCTAATGCCAAAAGCATTACATCTTTAGTACTCCCCCAAAAGGCATAACATCTCATCTTTTCTTCAAACTATTTCTAATCGGTAGCCCTTAACTACTTTAATTAATCTACAAACCTTAAATTCTTAATATGGGACAAAAGTCCCATATTTTAAGCTCAATGGAACAAAGGATGAAATTTAGAGTGCATTTATCACTATTATTTTATTATGAGGCATTAATTAGGGTGGTTAGCATATCTAACTATGAAGTATATATGGAGTTATAATTGGGATCATCATCAAGTTTAAGTTCTCCTACATCCATTGCTTTTAAAAGTACGTCTACATATCTATATAATAAAACAGAACTCATTTTAAATTTTTTATTTGACAAATCACAAAGACGGTTTATATTTATTCTAACTTAATTCTTTCAACTTAATCTAAAAGCTCATATTTCTTTCCGTCCAAATCAAATTCACTCATACACCCTACTCTCTCACGTTCACACAAAATTTTTCTCTCATCTCTTCTTCACACACAAATAATAATAATACTAATAATAATTATAATAGTACTACTAATAATAATAATATTTATAATAATAGTAATAATAATAACAACAACAACAACAACAATAATAATAATAGTAATATCTATATAATAAAACAGAACTCATTTTGAATCTTTCATTAGACAAAGCACAAGGACGGTTCAGATTCATTTTAACTTAATTCTTCCAACTTAATCTAAATGCTCATATTTTTCCCGCCCAAATCAAATTCACCCATACACCCTACTCTCTCTCATGTTCACACACAAAATCTTTCTCTTTCCTCTCTTTTTCACACACACACAAATAATAATAGTACTAATAATAATTATAATAGTACTACTACTACTACTAATAATAATTAATTATAATAATAGTAATAATAATAATAACAATAACAATAACAATAACAACAACAATAATAATAATTATTATAATAGTAATTATAATAATAATAATTATACTAATAATAACAATAATAATAGTTATAATATAATAATAATAATAATAATAATTAATTCTTCCAACTTAATCTAAAGACTCGTATTTATTCCCGCCCAAATCAAATTCACCCTTACATCATACTCTATCTCATGTTCATACACAATCTTTCTCTCTCCTCTCTTCTTCACACACACAAACAAATAATAATAATAATAATTATAATAGTACTACTACTAACAATAGTAATAATAATATAATAGTAATAATAATAACAACAACAACAACAATAATAATAAAAATTATAATAATAATTATAATAATAATAATAATTATACTAATAATAACAATAATAATAATAATAATAATAATAATAATAATAACAATAACAAAAACAATAATAATAAATTATTATTATTATTGTGATAGTGTGGTGAATTATGATAATTGTTAATATTGATGATTGTAAGTTTTGTATACAAGTTTAGATTTTTCTAGATATCTATTTTTAAAGGAAAATTAATTATTGTGGTAGTGTGGTAAATTATGATAATTGTTATGTCAATATAGTATTTTTTTGAATTTTAATCTAATTTTTCGTTACGCCGTGCCTTCAAGCACGGGCAATTACTAGAATTATGATAATTGTTATGTCAATATACCCCATTTAATTTAATATTGCGGACGGGACAAATGATCAAAATATCCCTCCTTTAAAATTCCCCTTCCAAAATTTAATATTGCGGAATATGCAAGAGAAATCGAAGATTTTTAGCTTTAATAAGTTATATATTTTTAGATCTTATCTCTTTTTTACAGTACGACGAGTATAGTCCGATTTAGTGCTATTAAGTTCTCTATTTGTTCATGGGTATTATTTTGCAGTATCGCAAGATAAGATGATTAATATGCAACAAAAATACCCAGAAAAATGGAAGACTAATAGCATTAAATTGAACTATTTTTGTCTAAAATCCCTCATCAGCAGTTTAATACTGCGGACGATATTTTAAACTTAATACGGCGGTGCCTAAGTCTACATCAAATGGTTATTTTTTGTACAAAAGACGATGTTGTTTTAATACAAACATGTCATTTGACATTTTGTTAAATATAATATTGTGTACACTAGGTATAAAAAGGCCTACGCGCCTGAAGATATTAACCGCCCGTAATTTAATATTGTGAACGCTAGGTATACAAAACGACGCCATGTTAAGACGACGCTGAAAATATTAACCATCCGTCCCCATACACAGTTGTTCCATATTGTCCATCTCATATGGTATAAGCAATCAAGCAATTCAACTCAGGCACTAAATGTAGCAAATGTACCAACTCAACAACACCAACAATTCAAGCATCAGTGGTGGTAGTGTACTAAATTGATAGCATCCGGTGATGATAGTAAGGAAAACAGTTGGGGATAAAATATATGCATTATGGAAATAGCTGGAGAGCTACTGTAGTTTGTTAGAACCATAGTTAGTATATAACTACAGTTAACTAGTGTGGTTAGATTAGCCTATATCAGTAGCATTAGGATTAAACAAGTATGTTTTGTAAGATTTTCAGAATTTTCATCTATGTAATTGTCAATGGAACGTATATGAAACTAGATAATAAATCACCTCTGTATCCACATTGGGCTAAGGTAAATGATAAATTGTGATTTCTTGGATACTCAGTACTGTGTCACCAAAGATAGGTGAGACATTAATTTAGTTAAAACTAGATACAAACCCCCGCGTTGCGGCGGAATTATTCAATTTTTTAATAATAAATATGTGCGTATAATTAATAAATTAAAATATAATAAGAAAATAGTATATTATTGTGCGATGATCAAATTTTACACAAAAAAACAAATGAATATACATTATAGGGGTAGTAGTGAGAGTTTACCGATTTGTACATTACACTAAGTATGTAACTATTGCTTTTAAGCTAGTGGCAAATTAAGTGACCTCAACTTGTGGACAAATCATTTTTTCTACTCTACCTTTTTTGTAATTTTTTTTCAGTTTTTCTTGACCAAAATGTAGCCAACTGATTTATTTTCCTGTCATTTGCTACTTTTGTATGTTGTTTACTGCAAAGAAATGCCTCAACTTAACTTTTTATAATTCACAACAAAAAGAGAAGAAAAGGGTATGCGAAGGTTTAAAAAATTTATTAAAAATATAATTTTTTGTATGTATTTCAGAAAAAATTAAAAAAACGAACAGGTTTGAAAGCAGGTTTTAATTTTATCTCCTCTTACTTAGAACAGGTTTGAAAACAAAATCAAAGATTGTGGTCTATTCATGTCTATGTTGAAGACCAATAGACATCACTTAACACCGTGTCAAATTGTATTTATCTCAGCATAATTCCTTCAGGTACATAAGCTTTCAAGTAAACCTACTGGGAAGAAGGCTCACCAAACCTCCTGAAATCTGCCAAAGCACCAAAGCACCATTCAGAATGCCACTCGACTCAAAATTTATAAATATATAAATAACTGACATCCATAAAATGGAGTTTAAATCTGGAATCTCAATAACCAAATTGAAGCCATCTCATCAAAGACTCAAAGTTACCATCAAAATCCATTTTGTTTTGTATCTCATCAAAGACTCAAAGTTAACATCAAAAAATCTGACAAACAATTAATCAATAACAAAACTAACCATATACTCCCCCCGTCCCAAATTAATTGCTCAATTTTGTCTTTTTAAGTCAAATTGATTATTTTTAGAATTAATAATTAAGCATATATAAATATATTTCTAAAATTATAAAAATTGGGATTAGTAATAAATTGTATATACTTTCTTTTGGTTATAATCTTTTCACCTATATTTTAGCAAAAATAGTAAAAAGATTAGTTTTAAAAATGGTCAATTTGACTTTAAAAAGTCAAAACTAAGTAATTAATTTGGGACGGAGGGAGTAATAGTTTTGGAATGAACCACCCCGTCTGAAAAAATCGAGCAACCACAAAAGAAACATCCTCAGTTGTACGATATGGATCTTTAACACCCCAATACTTAAACCTAAAATTATTAATAAAACAATAAATAATTGTACATGATAAAAGTTGAATCCTAAAATTAATAATTTGAAAAAATGTACCAACCATCCAGTCCAATTTTCAGTCCACATCCTCCAGTTTATAATCCGGTGTTTGATACACTTGGATAGCTAATCATCTGGGGGTTCAATATTCAGTGGGTTCCAGTTTATGCAGAGTGCTGAGGAGGAATAAACAGGATATATACTTAACATATCTTTGGGCATATTGCACAAAGACACATTCAAACACAAACCCCTAGTAGCACAATAATGTTCCTAGCTTAATCCCACCTTAAACACTAAAAAGAGATTTGCCCTCTTCGTCTTGAAGACTTAGAGTATGGAGTTACAGCTCATTGGCATCCTACGTAGTTATAAGACTCTACTGAGGTAATATAAACATTGCTAAATTCCGAAAGAAACTCATTTCTTGGTGATAAATCTTATAACATCCAAGTTTCCGGAAAAATCATATTGCCGACGAAGAGGCTCGTGGACGTTCCAAAAAAATATACGTCTCGATTGCATTGAGTCCGCCTTCTTTAGCCTTTCTAATCAAATCCGGCCACACATCTAGCAAATAATAACAACAAAACAATTGAATAATTATGTTTCGAATAAAATTAAATACATGCATGCAATACATTAACACAAATATAAATAATTTTTGTTACTCCACGTAAAAAAAAATATATATATATATATATATATATATATATATATATATATATATATATATATATATATATATATATATATATAGTTAGGTACATACTTCAGCCGTACTTTTCGGGTAATGAATTGAACCAGACAATATTAGTTTCCATTCACCATCAATGGTGATGGCTCTTCCATCGTGCAAAACGTGAATGACATAAGTAGAAGAAAGACAGAGAGACAAAACGGAAAAGAAGAGGAAAATTGACCGCGAAGAAGAAGAAGCCATGGTTGCTCTTCACTTATGAGAATAAACAATTAGCCTGATTAATATACGTATATATTAGGTCAGGTGATCATTAACATTATTTCAAACTCTAATTCAGTTAAGAAGTTTTATCCATATAAAATTTTGCTGATTGGTTGTTGAAAAGATTAAATTCTACTTGGTTTGTTATTATTTATCCATAATTTTAAAAAGGATAGGATATAATTAAGATAATTGCTGACATTTGAATGTATGATTACAGATTCAGGGGAATTAGGAACCTCAGTTGTTTGGCAAGGGTATTTTTGTACGAAGTTGTTTGTCAAGGGTATTTTTGTCAAGGGTTATAAGGAGCATTAAATAGGATGGACAGATGTTGAATTTATAGAATGACAGATGTCAAAATATTGTGTCATGTACTGTGATTTAGTATATATAATAAATTGTAATAATTATCTTAAATTGTGGTTTGAGTCGGTTAGATATTTAGTATAAATTACCTTTTGATATTTATTGATTATAATGACTGTTTTTTTGTGAGATAGAGTTTTACTATAAATTCATTTGATATATTGTATTTTATGTAACCTTTTTTTTATTTCGAAAATGAGTGTTGCATATAACATCAAAGTTATTAATTCATTTGGCAACATTTAAAAAAATAAAAGAAAATAACTGAGAGCGTTTCTTGATCCCAGCAAGAGATGATTAATGGATAGGGTAGCAGAACTTGGGAACTTGAATACATACACTTTTGGTAAAAATTACTACTCCCTCCGTTCCATAGTTATAGGCTGATTTTCTATTTTGATTTTAAGATGTCCCAATATATAAGCTACTTACTATTTATAAAATTTAGTTGGTTCAATGTTTTACTTTTATGTCCTTATAATAAATATTCAACTATTACTCTTTTTTTGAAGAAACAACATTCAATGTCATTATTTTTCTCTTTGGTTAAAGTATATGGATTTTAATGGTCAATGCACGCCAATCAATGAAGTTTAGAGTTCCAGTGTGATAAATAAGAAATAATTAACTTATTCATTAATTTTATATTAAGAGGTATATGTGAAAAATTTATGTTAAAAATTGTCACTTACCTGATTTTCTTAAATTATGTGTTAAAAGAAATTAACCTATAACTATGAGAAAAAGGGAGTACAAGTTAATTAGTTAATTTATTTTAGCAGGCAGGCAGGCAGGCAGGCAGGCGTCATTATCTACGCACGTTGCATGAGGCCCCATCCGTGCACTATCTTTCTTTCATCCTATCATTATGCGTGTCTCTAGTGTCAGTACAATAGTACGACGTGCTCAATATAGGAAAGAAATTAAGACCACCCTCAAGTTTTCAATTTTTACTCCATTGTAGCTGTAGAATTCAGGATGGCCTTCTTTCCAAATTTCAATTTTTTAACTATATATACCCACCCACTCCCACTTCCCATATATATATACTAGCAACAGTCCCGTACTATGGACGTTAGGATTTATTCTAAATTTTAGACGACCCAGATGATTTATTGAGTGAGCGAAAAATTCAAAATCATTTGTATTTTATTAGATAGATGGATGGTGGGATTTATCCCAAACTTTGAACGTCCCAGATGATTTATTGAGTGAACGGAAAATTCAAAATCATTTATATTTTATTAGATATAATTAGATATATAGAATATAGATAAAGATAGATAGAATTAGATAGATTGTATTTTATTAGATAGATGGATGGTGGGATTTATCCCAAACTTTGGACGGCCCAGATGATTTATTGAATGAACGGGAAATTCAAAATCATTTGTATTTTATTTGATAGATTCAATGATTCATACTTGTATTTGGATTATAATTTTCTCCATTTTAATAAATAGAATTTTTTTATTTTATAATCTAAATTTAAAATGCGTTAAAATATGACACTATACTGATGAAAGAGAGAAAGATAATTTTAAATTTGAACTATAAAATCTCCATTTATTTGAAAGATATTTTTCATGACTTCACTATATTATATTGCGGCCCCAGCCCCCCTCCATTTTTTTTGTCTTTGTCTTGGATGGGTGGCCGACTCATTACGAAAAAATTTGGCCCTCGTTAAAATTTGCTGACAATAGAATCAAGGGCAAGAAAAGAGTAAAATAAAAACAAAAACAATTCCCTTGCGATAGAGATTAAAATCTATTGATCATGTAAAATCTAATAGTCATTATATGTTATAGATCGTTCTCATATTTTTTATATGTATATGTATATATATAATATGTTATAAATATTTAATTTAGTTGTAGGTGTCTATCTGTCACCTTCATTAATTTCCATCAAACCAGAAGAATTTATAAAGAGGACTAGGGGGCGGAGCCACACTTAGGCTGTGGTGGGCGGTAGCCTCAAGCCTGAGTGAATCTGCCGCAAACCACTCCACCTGTTCCTACGTCCGCGGCGCTAAGGTTATGGAGGCGACATCGGCCGACATAAAACGGTGAAGGAGTACCACAAATCACTTGTTCATCTGATAAATGGAGAGAGATAGAGAGAGAATCTATGAGTTTATACCTAAAATATTCTTAATTAGACTACTAAATTACTGTTATGATCCTAATTGCAAGGTATGAGACTTGTGTCCCACATCGATGGTATGTGACTTTGATGTGGGATATTTATAAACTTTGGGCTCTCCAACCTTAATAGCTAGCTTTTAAGGTGTGGCTCTCTCATGGTTTGTAACAATTGGTATCAAAGCCAGGTTAGATGGACACTCGAGCCCGAAGCAATGCTGAGTTTTGCAATGAAGTCAACAAAATCCTAACTCGCCACGAGTCCAGCTTCGGCCGAATCCATGATCTCCAAACTGTTTTGACAGAACTCCAAACCATGAGAGTCTCACAAAACACCACTCCCATCGATAATCCATTTGTCCCAGCCGATACCTCCCATAACCAGCCTCTTCCCAATACCAACAATACCCCTGACCGAAACCATAACAACTACCCCGACCGAAACCATTCACATTTGAAACTCATCTTTCCAAACTTCAACGGCGAAGACCCTACCAGATGGATTTACAAGGCAGAACAATTCTTTGAATTTCAGGGAATTGCCCAAGAGCAGCAAGTTCAATTGGCTTCTTTCCATCTTGAAGGTATTGCCCTCCAATGGCACCGGTGGTTGACCAAATTCAAAGGACCCCTTACATGGGCAGAATTTACAAAGGTTCTCCTCCTCCGATTTGGTCCAACGAATTTCCATCTTTGAACTGCTTGGCTGTGACAAAGCGTGAATTGCTATCATTTCCTCCTGTATTTTGAACATGAGTCTCCCTCGTCTGATTTTGCATGAACTGCAAAAAGCTTCTAAACATCCCATCGTTCATCATCTGCTCAGTGGTGTTGTTCACAGGAGGAACATTGGCAGCTTGTTGCACGTTCTCCTCGTTGGTGAGCAAAGGTGTCTCCACGGTCTCATTTACTCCACTGTTAACATTCTCAGTCGACATTCTCAAATATTGCCATAAAACAAGGGTTAATTTAATAAATTAACAAATCACATAATATCCCTATATTATGACCGACCAAAAAATAAGCTTAGGTAATACACACTAGCGAAGGATTTACTCGTCTCTCCCCTCCTAGTTCTATTCCCCGATCTCCGCCAGAGATCATATCCCTAAGCTCTGATACCAACTGTGACGCCCCCAAAATAGGTATACAAAACCCATTCTGAGTCATCAAAATACATAGTACAGAAATAACTACAACTTTATTAATACAACATAAAAACTGTGAGTTTAAATACAAATATTTTCATCTAGACAATATCCACATTCAAATAAGTCCTCATTACAATTATTGATACATTATTTTACAAAAATGGTGAGGACTACTAAAACGACTTTCTAGAACCATCATTCCACACCCCGACTAGTACTTGTTACATTCTCATCTCCTGAGAAGAAAAATGGAACAAAAAGGAAAAGGGTGAGCTCAACTAGCCCAGTAAAGATTATTATGACTAAGATAATATAGAAAAATTATCGTTAGTCTTCAACAGGGAAAAATCTGATAAAATACAATAGACAACAAATTTCAAATCAATATTCGCAGCGGAAACAATAATTCATAGAAGAGTTACGTAGAGAATGAAATCTACTATTATCTATGAATTTAAAAGTCCATCATCAATATTTTATCCCTGTAACATCAATCAATATACATCATAAATCAAATATTCATCTTTGCACTACAGGCCAAAGATATTCACCAGTTGGTCATGTTCATCTAAACACCTGTTCATCTTTGCACTACGGGCCAAAGATATTCATCAGAAATCATTCATCTTTGCACTACAGGCCAAAGATATTCAGTAATATCATCATTTAGGACTGAGGATGATGAAAAATATTTTAAAGAAAACGAATCCAGTAAAACAAAATAACAAATATTAAGGATTCGTATTTCGGTTTATCCATGTCCAAAAATACCTCATAAATAATCATAGTGAAGTAAAATTCAAGAATGATCAAAACATGGATACAATCCAAGCTAGTATCCATAATAGATATTTTGGACGAAAAATTAAAATTTTATTTTTCTGCGAATAGTGTCGTATACGTGAATAGTAATCCCGACACCAAAAGACAAGAATTTCACAAGAAAAATATTCCCAATATACCAGCATAACGATATTGAAAGAATAATATCATTTTTTTTTAAAAAAAATATCCCTTACCTCGTAAACACAATACTTATAGTTGAAACACCGAATATAGGCTATGACTTGAACTTGCACCATATAGGAACACTCAAAGTATTAAAATACTCACAAGAATACGCTCAATATATCGAGAGAGAAAGAGAGAGAAAACTTCAGTTTCTGGTGTGATTTTCAATTCTAACCTAAGCACCCTATTTATAAGAAAATGCTTAGAACAACAAAGCAGAAAATTTAATAAAATAATAATTTTTTTTTTCAAATTCTCTACACACAACAATATAGTCTAGACATCAGCCACAACTCAATAACAACCACAAAATTGTTTTTCTCAATTAATTAATTTAAAATTCCAAATAATAATAATTAATTAATCTGGAACTTCAATAATTCATAATAAATAGCCCTTTTGTCAGAAAAATTCGAACCTCGTGTCTTTTTCATAGGAAATTTCATTCTCTACAACTTTGCAAAAGAAAGTTATTCCAAATTCCAAACAGAAATTGATCGAAATCTACAAACGGGCGATTTTACATGTTATAATCAAATTTCAGTCAAGAAATGGGCCCACAGACATGTTTAACATGTTTTAAATAATTTTTGCAATAAAAATACTCTTCCTCCTCATATACTCATATATCCCACATTCATTGTAAAAAAATATCATCATTATTATATTATAATAATATAATAAAATATTATTTTATCAAAAAAGATAAAATATCGATTTTCAACAATAGTCACTTTAAAAAAAATTTCTCCATCTATATCCACAGAAAATTAATATTTTTCTCATCATATAAATCAATAATTAATTATTCACAAATAATATTACAGAATCATATTACTGACAACCAGGCCGTTCCCAGGAAAGAGGAGGATTTCCAATAAGACGTTTTCCTCACTGGCGCACAATTAGGTGACCAAACCTCTCCTTAGACAGAACTTTCTAGACATTGCCAATGTGACGCCCCCAAAATTAGGTATACATCACCCATCTTGAGTCGCCAGATACATGGTACAGAATTCAAATACAACTTACTAATACCACTGTCGTGTACAATACGACAAAATATAACTGTGAGTTTGAATACAATTATTGTCTACTAGAGATCATACAAACTCAAAAGGAGTCCTCAATACAATTATTGTCACACTATTTAACAGAATAGTGAGGACTACTAATACTATTCTCTGGTCCGTCACTCCGTTCTCCGACTTGTCCCAGCTATATTCTCATTTCCTGAAGAGAACAGTGAAAGAAAGGGTGAGCTCAACTAGCCCAGTAAGAAATATTATGACTAAGATAATGCAGAATAAATTATCATTAGCCTTCAACAGTGTTAAACTGATAAAATACAATAAACATCAAGTTTAACTGCAGCGGAACCAGCAATCCATTAAAAGAGTCAAGTAGAAAATAAAATCTACTATCTTTTATGATTTAAAAAGTTTTTCATCACTGTTATAGTTGAGACTCAGCTTAATAAATATTCCACATCATCGAATCACCCCTGCACTACGGCCAATGATATTCTTTAGTATCACGACCACAATTATTCATGCACTACGGCCAAGAATATTTGTGTATTCATTAATGGTCATGATCATGCCAACAACTGTCCATCAATGCACTACGGCAAATGAGACTTTTACCACATCATTCGTAACATTACGGTCATGATTACACCGAATAATCCCTGGTCATAATCATACCAAGTCCATCTATGCACTACAGGCCACAGATGACTTTCAAAAATATAAATAAGAGGATGATGACAATGATATAAGAATTCAATAAAATAAGTTCAAGAATTATTTTATCCAGGAATTATTAACGTCCAAATTGTCAACACGATACTGTTTTGTGGTGTAAAATTCAAGAATGTTCAGAAGAATATTTCCATGAAAAGATACTGGATGAAGCGCAAATATCAAGAATATTCCACTAATTTCATGGAGTATAGAAGTTAAAGTTTTATCCAACTGAGTAATACCGAATACAATAACAAAAGATATCACCATGCATGCGATAGAGACCGCACAAACAGGTTATTCCCGCAGAATAATAATAACGGAACCAGGTCAGGTGAAATTCACACCGACAGGATGTTCCAACAGAATAATAAATGCGGAATAGTAAATGATGGAACCAGGTCCGGCGTATAGCACAGACAGGATATTCCGACAGAAATATAAAGACAGAATAGTAAATGGATGTCACCAAGTGTAGGGTATTCCGCGTATACAGGTTATTCAAACAAAATAATAATGAATGGAATAACATAAGTTCTCTTCAAGAAGAAAGAATAACACCCCTTACGAGTACAACAAATAATATTCCCTACCTTAGAAGAACTGGATATAAGTGAAGTAGCAAAATACTTTTCTTCTTTCTCTCTAGAGTTTCAGTGAATTCGTGAGAAATAATGAAGGAATGAGCTTTCTATTTATAGAAAAATTGAGGGTGGCTCTTGGTCTTAACGAAGGATCAAAATGACTCTTGGTAATATTGAAGAGACAACTACTATTTGTGAAGGGGTAATTAACCCTTGGAGCACCGAAAAGGCAGTTAACTCTTGGGAATATTGAAGGGACAACTACTATTGATGAATGTAATTACTATTGACGAAGGTAATTACTATTGACGAAGGTAATTACTATTGAAGAAGGTAATTACTATTGACGAAGGTAATTACTATTGACGAAGGTAATTACTATTGACGAAGGTAATTACTATTGAAGAAGGTAATTACTATTGAAGAAGGTAATTACTATTTACGAAAGTATTTACTATTTATGAAAGAGACTCTTAGATGATGACATATGGCCCCCCATAAATAATTAAACTTACCACAAACGTCTAATAATAGACTCTTTATATACATCAAGGATTGAATAAAAATTACCAGAAATCATTTTATTTTTAATCAACACATATTTAGTCTTTCAACAATTATTAATCATTTATAACTTGTCGTCTCAATTATTGTTTAAATAATATAATATATTATACAGATGATACTGTGACAATAATTGAATCAATAATATAAGAGATATGATGCAACAATTACTGTAGCAATAATTGAGTATAGCTGAGTGACTTCTTACGTAAGCATCAATAATCAATACTGTGTGCTACTATGCAACAACGCGTATTACTGTACTTTTACTACCAAGTAGTACAACAGTTTTAACGGTAACACTTCCGCCGTTATTTTATAGAAAGATACTTTTGTCGTTTTCTAACTACGACAATACTTCCGTTGTGGGGTCCACCAATGATTGTGCCGTCGTACGAATATTCCCCGACAAAAAGAATTTTCCCAGACCAAACGAATATTTTATAACAACTTGCGTACTTTGCAAAATTTATAAATATTACCCACAACTATAACATTATATCAAATTTATTCCATAATATTCAAAAATTATAGAAAATTCATCTTTATTTATAAAAACTGGGGTCTTACAACCTCCCCTTCTTATGAAATTTCGCCCTCGAAATTAGGGTACGTACCTGGTATGTCGAAGAGGTAAGGATACCTTGATTTCATTTCAGATTCTAACTCCCAAGTCATTTCCTCAACATCGTGGTTTCTCCACAACACTTTGACTTGAGGTATAACCTTGGAGCGTAGAATATGTTCCTTTTTATCCAAGATTTGAACAGGAACCTCTTTATACGTCAAATCTTCTGCTATTTCGTCCGGTTCTAACTCAATAATGTGGTTCGGGTCTTTCACATATTTACGTAACATGGATATGTGAAAAACGTTATGAACACGAGACATACTTGGCGGTAAAGCGAGTCTATAGGCCACAGTTCCTACTCGATCGAGGATTAAAAATGGACCGATGAATCGAGGATTAAGTTTTCCTCTCTTTCAAAATCTTGTAACTCCTTTCCATGGAGTAACACGTAACAACACATGATCTCCTATATTGAATTCCACGTCCTTTCGATGAAGATCAACACAACTCTTTTGTTGATTTTGTGAGATTGTTATACGTTGTCGGATCATTTGAATCTTTTTCGTAGTCATACGTACCAACTCCGATCCCAACAACGTTGCTTCACCCACCTCATCCCAGCATACTGGAGAACGATACTTTCTTCCATACAACGCTTCGAATGGAGCCATGCCAATACTTGCTTGATAACTGTTGTTGTAGGAAAACTCCACAAATGGTAAGAACTTGTCCCAACTTCCCTTGAAATCGAGGACACAGAGTCTTAATAGATCTTCGAGAGTTTAAATAGTCCTCTCCGACTGTCCGTCCGTCTGAGGATGATATGCCGAGCTAAATCGTAAGTCTGTGCCCATAGCTTTTTACAAACTAACCCAAAATCGTGAAGTAAATCTTGGGTCTCGATCAGAAACTATGGATACCGGCATACCATGTAGTCTTACAATCTCGTTTATGTACATACGAGCAAGACGTTCAAGTGTATAAGTTTCTCGTATCGGTAAGAAATGAGCAGACTTGGTCAATCTATCAACAATGACCCAAATCGCATCTATGCCTTGAGAAACCTTAGGAAGACCGGTAACGAAATCCATGGTAATGTGCTCCCACTTCCATTCTGGAATTTCAAGTGGTTTCAATGGACCTTTTGGTACTTGATGCTCCGCTTTAACTCGTTGACAAGTTAGACACCTTGAGATAAACAACGCTATCTCTCTCTTCATATTGCTCCACCAAAATGTATGACGAATATCATGATACATTTTGGTACTCCCAGGATGGATTGCAAACGGTGTATTGTGCGCCTCCATCATGATTTTATACTTTAAATCAGGGTCGTTAGGAACACAAAGTCTGGAGTTGACTCGAAATATTCCTTCTTCATCGATTCTTCCTCATACGCATCAGCTCCGGGTCTGTAGCTTGAGCAGCTTTAACTTTATCGATTAAAGTCGGTTCTACTCGTATATTCGCCATCGTCACATGCGTCCCTGGAGTCTTTAACTCTATCTCCATCCTTTGAAAGTCACACAAAATGGGCCCTTGCGTTAACAATATCGCACTCGTACTTGCATGTGATCTTCTACTCAATGCGTCAGCTACCACGTTTGCTTTTCCAGGATGGTATTGGATGGTATGATCATAATCTTTCAACAGTTCAAGCCAAAGTCGTTGTCGCATGTTGAGTTCCTTTTGAGTGAAGAAATATTTGAGGCTTTTATGATCCGTAAAGATCTCCACTTTCTCCCCATACCAGTAATGCCTCCAAATTTTAAGTGCAAAGACAACAGCTGCCAACTCTAGATCATGAGTATGATAATTCTTCTCATATTCTTTGAGTTGTCGCGAGGCATAGGCTATGACTTTTCCATGTTGCATGAGAACACATCCCAGCCCTTTGCCCGAAGCATCACTGTAGATGACAAATCCCTCCGAGCCAGATGGTATTGTCAGAACAGGTGCTGAAATGAGTCTCCTCTTGAGTTCTTGAAAACTCTTCTCACATTCTTCTCTCCAACCGAACTTTGTATCTTTCCGAGTCAGCTGAGTCAATGGAGTAGCGATTCGAGAAAATCCTTCCACGAATCTCCGATAATAACCAGCTAAACCGAGAAAGCTACGTACTTCGGTCACTGATTTAGGTTTCTCCCAGCTTTGAATAGCTTCAATCTTTGCTGGGTCAACAGATATTCCATGACTTGATACCACGTGCCCAAGGAATGCTACTTCCTCAAGCCAGAACTCGCATTTCTTCAACTTGGCATAAAGCTTATATTCACGAAGCTTTTGGAGTGTCAGCCTCAAGTGTTGCTCATGATCTTCAAGGCTTTTGGAATAAATAAGGATGTCATTAATAAAGACGACCACAAAGTGATCCAAATATTCCTTAAATACTCGGTTCATCATATCCATGAAGGCAGCAGGAGCATTAGTCAATCCAAAAGACATGACTAGGAATTCATAATGCCCGTACCGAGTTCTGAAAGCCGTCTTTGGAATGTCATCGGTTCTAATCTTCAATTGGTGATATCCGGAACGAAGATTGATCTTTGAAAAGAATTTGGCTCCTTGTAACTGGTCAAACAAGTCATCAATACGTGGCAATGGATACCTATTTTTGATGGTTACATGATTCAACTCCCGATAATCAATACAAAGTCGCATACTCCCATCTTTCTTTTTCACGAATAGAACAGGAACACCCCAAGGAGAAGTACTAGGACGAATAAAGCCAATGTCTAACAATTCCTGCAGTTGGGTTTTTAACTCCTAAAGTTCAATAGGAGCCATTCGATATGGGGCTTTAGAAATGGGTTTTGTACCGGGTTCAAGGTCGATACAAAATTCAATTTCACGCTCTGAGGGTAGGCCAGGAAGTTCTTCGGGGAATACGCCAGGAAATTTATTAACAACAGAAATATCATTCAAAGCTGACGTATTTTTGTTTAGATTTGTGACATGAGCTAAGAAAGCTTGACATCCGTTTTTCAATAAACGAATAGCTTTATGGCTTGAGATGATCGTGATTGATTTTAATGGTTTGGTCGCTTGAATTCGCATAATAGGTTGATTAGGAATATGAAAGCTAATAACCTTACGAAAACAATTAATTTTTGCATGATGAGTAGTTAACCAATCAATCCCTAAAATCACGTCAAATGCAAGTATTTTCAATGAAATAAGATCTACATGTAATGTGAGGGTACCGATTTGAACAAACAAGACTTATAAACAGTGGATGTAATGAAGGTTTCTCCCAACGGAGTTTCCACAGATAAGTCAAAGTCTAATTTCTTCGGAGTCAAATTTAATCGACGAGCGCAAGTAGGAGAAATAAAAGAATGGGTAGAACCGGTATCAAATAAAGTATAGACTTCATTAGAGTTTATGATAAGCTTACCCGTGATGACCTCATTCGGGTTCCTCGCTCTCTGGGAGGTCACAACAAACGCTCTCCCTTGCACTACCGGCTTTGACCTTTCTGGGACGGCCTTTGGTACCTCCATCCTAGCTGAATTTGTCTTCGATAAATGACAAAATCGGGCAAAGTGACCTTCTCTTCCACAATTATAACATGCTTTGGACGGCATCGCGCAATTTGGACTGATGTGTCCCTCCCCTCCGCATTTGAAGCATATGATAGGTGGTCTTTCTCCTTCCTTAACAACGGGTGCTGGTGCTGACGTCTTTCCATCATTGTTGAATCTCCTCTTTTTGAAATATCCATTCTTATTGTTTTGTCCCTGATTACCACCGAAGTGGTTACCATTTCTGGCCTGCTAATTCCCTCCACGCTTGTTGTCACCGCTTCGATGACCACTCTCGCTGGTACTATAATTTTGCCGGCTGCTCTCTTTTAGTTGAGTTGACTCGTTATCGCGCTCCACTAACTGAGCCCTATTTACAACATCTGAATATAAACACAGTTTATGAGAAATAAGATGTTGACGTATCTCCGGCTTCAAACCTTCAAACCTCTTAAAAACATTCGCGCCATTCTCTCTTCATTATCCACCAAGTGGGACGTAAACCGTGATAACTCCGTAAATTTTGCCTCGTATTGCGACACGGTCATATTATTTTGTTCCAACTTAATAAACTACACCTCCTTCATGTGGCGAATACTTTCGGGAAAGTATTTCTCGTTGAACAGCTCCTGGAACTTCTCCCAAGATATCTTCAGTACAGCAGGTTGAGTACGTTTTACCGATTCCCACCAGTAATCTGCCTCTCCGCGCAACATAAAGGCGGCAAAGGGAACCTTTTGCTCCTCGGAGCATCCCAAGACATCAAATATCTTGGTGATCTGCTTTATTCATGTTTCCGCCATAAGTGATTTTGGCTCTCCCTTAAACTCCGGTGGTCCAAGCTCCTTGAACTGTTTAGCGGTGACCGCCCGAGAGTTTCCCGTGTTTCCATCTACGTTTTGAACAGGAGTCGCTCTTGCCTGTTGTTGCATGAATTGCATAAAACCTCTGAACATTTGATCATTCATCATTTGGTCAGTGTTGTTGTTTGCATGAGGATTGTCGCCTTCCTGATGCACATTATCCTGATTATTGATATGTGGTGAATCAACGATCGCCTGTGCTCCATTACTATTCTCAACATTCTCAGATATCATTTTCAGATACTGCCACAAAACAAAAGGTTTATTGACATGTAACATATTATTCCTATATTCTGACCGACCAATAAAATAACACATAAACTTAGGTAGGTCATACTAGCGAAGGAATTCTCCGTCTCTCCCCTCCTAGTATTATTCTCACATCTTAGCCAGGGATCATATCCCTAAGCTCTGATACCAACTGTGACGCCCCCAAAATTAGGTATACATCACCCATCTTGAGTCGCCAGATACATGGTACAGAATTCAAATACAACTTACTAATACCACTGTCGTGTACAATACGACAAAATATAACTGTGAGTTTGAATACAATTATTGTCTACTAGAGATCATACAAACTCAAAAGGAGTCCTCAATACAATTATTGTCACACTATTTAACAGAATAGTGAGGACTACTAATACTATTCTCTTGTCCATCACTCCGTTCCCCGACTTGTCCCAGCTATATTCTCATTTCCTGAAGAGAACAGTGAAAGAAAGGATGAGCTCAACTAGCCCAGTAAGAAATATTATGACTAAGATAATGTAGAATAAATTATCATTAGCCTTCAACAGTGTTAAACTGATAAAATACAATAAACATCAAGTTTAACTGCAGTGGAACCAGCAATCCATTAAAAGAGTCAAGTAAAAAATAAAATCTACTATCTTTTATGATTTAAAAAGTTTTTCATCACTGTTATAGCTGAGACTCTGCTTAATAAATATTCCACATCATCGAATCACCCCTGCACTACGGCCAAGGATATTCTTTAGTATCACGACCATAATTATTCATGCACTACGGCCAAGAATATTTGTGTATTCATTAATGGTCATGATCATGCCAACAACTGTCCATCAATGCACTACGGCAAATGAGACTTTTACCACATCATTTGTAACATTACGGTCATGATTACACCGAATAATCCCTGGTCATAATCATTCCAAGTCCATCTATGCACTACAGGCCACAGATGACTTTCAAAAATTTAAATAAGAGGATGATGACAATGAATTATTTTATCTAGGAATTATTAACGTCCAAATTATCAACACGATACTGTTTTGTGGTGTAAAATTCAAGAATGTTCAGAAGAATATTTCCATGAAAAGATACTGGATGAAGCGCAAATATAAAGAATATTCCACTAATTTCATGGAGTATAGAAGTCAAAGTTTTATCCAACTGAGAAATACCGAATACAATAACAAAAGATATCACCATGCATGCGATAGAGACCGCACAAACAGGTTATTCCCGTAGAATAATAATAACGGAACCAGGTCAGGTGAAATTCACAGCGACAGGATGTTCCAACAGAATAATAAATGCGGAATAGTAAATGATGGAACCAGGTCCGGCGTATAGCACAAACAGGATATTCCGACAGAAATGTAAAGACGGAATAGTAAATGGAACCAGGTCCGGCGTATAGCACAGACAGGATATTCCGACAGAAATATAAAGACAGAATAGTAAATGGATGTCACCAATTATAGGGTATTCCGCATATACAGGTTATTCAAACAGAATAAAAATGAATGGAATAACATAATTTCTCTTCAAGAAGAAAGAATAACACCCCTTACGAGTACAACAAATAATATTCCCTACCTTAGAAGAACTGGATATAAGTGAAGTAGCAGAATAATTTTCTTCTTTCTCTCTAGAGTTTCAGTGAATTCGTGAGAAATAATGAAGGAATGAGCTTTCTATTTATAGAAAAATTGAGGGTGGCTCTTGGTCATAACGAAGGGTCAAAATGACTCTTGGTAATATTGAAGAAACAACTACTATTTGTGAAGGGGTAATTAACCCTTGGAGCACCGAAAAGGCAGTTAACTCTTGGTAATATTGAAGGGACAACTACTATTGATGAAGGTAATTACTATTGAAGAAGGTAATTACTATTGACGAAGGTATATACTATTGACGAAGGTAATTACTATTGACGAAGATAATTACTATTGACGAAGGTAATTACTATTAAAGAAGGTAATTACTATTTACGAAAGTATTTACTATTTATAAAAGAGACTCTTAGATGATGACATATGGCCCCCCATAAATAATTAAACTTACCACAAACGTCTAATAATAGACTCTTTATATACATCAAGGATTGAAAAAAATTACCAGAAATCATTTTATTTTTAATCAACACATATTTAATCTTTCAACAATTATTAATCATTTATAACTTGTCGTCTCAATTATTGTTTAAATAATATAACATATTATACAGATGATACTGTGACAATAATTGAATCAATAATATAAGAGATATGATACAGCAATTACTGTAGCAATAATTAAGGTACAGTTGAGTGACTTCTTACGTAAGCATCAATAATCAATACCGTGTGCTACTATGCAACAACGCGTATTACTGTACTTTTACTACCGAGTAGTTCAACAGTTTTAACGGTAAAACCTCCGTCGTTATTTTATAGAAAGATAATTTTGTCGTTTTCTAACTACGACAATACTTCCGTTGTGGGGTCCACCAATGATTGTGCCGTCGTACGAATATTCCCCGACAAAAAGAATATTTCCCGACCAAACGAATATTTTATAACAACTTGCGTACTTTGCAAAATTTATAAATATTACCCACAACTATAACATTATATCAAATTTATTCCATAATATTCAAAAATTATAGAAAATTAATCTTTATTTATAAAAACTGGGGTCTTACAACCTCTCCTTCTTATGAAATTTCGCCCTCAAAATTAGGGTACGTACCTGGTATGTCGAAGAGGTAAGCATACCTTGATTTCATTTCAGATTCTAACTCCCAAGTCATTTACTCAACATCATGGTTTCTCCACAACACTTTGACTTGAGGTATAACCTTGGAGCGTAGAATATGTTCCTTTTTATCCAAGATTTGAACATGAACCTCTTCATACGTCAAATATTCTGCTATTTTGTCCGGTTCTAACTCAATAATGTGGTTCGGGTCTTTCACATATTTACGTAACATGGATATGTGAAAAACTTTATGAACACGAGACATACTTGGCGGTAAAGCGAGTCTATAAGCCACAGTTCCTACTCGATCGAGGATTAAAAATGGACCGATGAATCGAGGATTAAGTTTTCCTCTCTTTCCAAATCTTGTAACTCCTTTCCATGGAGTAACACGTAACAACACATGATCTCCTATATTGAATTCCACGTCCTTTCGATGAAGATCAACATAACTCTTTTGTCGATTTTATGAGATTTTTATACGTTGTCGGATCATTTGAATCTTTTCCGTAGTCATACGTACCAACTCCGGTCCCAACAACGTTGCTTCACCCACCTCATCCCAGCTTGCTTGATAACTGTTGTTGTAGGAAAACTCCACCAATGGTAAGAACTTGTCCCAACTTCCCTTGAAATCAAGGACACAGAGTCTTAATAGATCTTCGAGAGTTTGAATAGTCTTCTCCGACTGTCCGTCCGTCTGAGGATGATATGCCGAGCTAAATCGTAAGTCTGTGCCCATAGCTTTTTGCAAACTAACCCAAAATCGTGAAATAAATCTTGGGTCTCGATCAGAAACTATGGATACCGGCATACCATGCAGTCTTACAATCTCGTTGATGTACATACGAGCAAGACGTTCAAGTGTATAAGTTTCTCGTATCGATAAGAAATGAGCAGACTTGGTCAATCTATCAACAATGACCCAAATCGCATCTATGCCTTGAGAAACCTTAGGGAGACCGGTAACGAAATCCATGGTAATGTGCTCCCACTTCCATTCTGGAATTTCAAGTGGTTGCAATGGACCTTTTGGTACTTGATGCTCCGCTTTAACTCGTTGACAAGTTAGACACCTTGAGATAAACAACGCTATCTCTCTCTTCATATTGCTCCACCAAAATGTATGACGAATATCATGATACATTTTGGTACTCCCAGGATGGATTGCAAACGGTGTATTGTGCGCCTCCATCATGATTTTATACTTTAAATCAGGGTCGTTAGGAACACAAAGTCTGGAGTTGACTCGAAATATTCCTTCTTCATCGATTCTTCCTCATACGCATCAGCTCCGGGTCTGTAGCTTGAGCAGCTTTAACTTTATCGATTAAAGTCGGTTCTACTCGTATATTCGCCATCGTCACATGCGTCCCTGGAGTCTTTAACTCTATCTCCATCCTTTGAAAGTCACACAAAATGGGCCCTTGCGTTAACAATATCGCACTCGTACTTGCATGTGATCTTCTACTCAATGCGTCAGCTACCACGTTTGCTTTTCCAGGATGGTATTGGATGGTATGATCATAATCTTTCAACAGTTCAAGCCAAAGTCGTTGTCGCATGTTGAGTTCCTTTTGAGTGAAGAAATATTTGAGGCTTTTATGATCCGTAAAGATCTCCACTTTCTCCCCATACCAGTAATGCCTCCAAATTTTAAGTGCAAAGACAACAGCTGCCAACTCTAGATCATGAGTATGATAATTCTTCTCATATTCTTTGAGTTGTCGCGAGGCATAGGCTATGACTTTTCCATGTTGCATGAGAACACATCCCAGCCCTTTGCCCGAAGCATCACTGTAGATGACAAATCCCTCCGAGCCAGATGGTATTGTCAGAACAGGTGCTGAAATGAGTCTCCTCTTGAGTTCTTGAAAACTCTTCTCACATTCTTCTCTCCAACCGAACTTTGTATCTTTCCGAGTCAGCTGAGTCAATGGAGTAGCGATTCGAGAAAATCCTTCCACGAATCTCCGATAATAACCAGCTAAACCGAGAAAGCTACGTACTTCGGTCACTGATTTAGGTTTCTCCCAGCTTTGAATAGCTTCAATCTTTGCTGGGTCAACAGATATTCCATGACTTGATACCACGTGCCCAAGGAATGCTACTTCCTCAAGCCAGAACTCGCATTTCTTCAACTTGGCATAAAGCTTATATTCACGAAGCTTTTGGAGTGTCAGCCTCAAGTGTTGCTCATGATCTTCAAGGCTTTTGGAATAAATAAGGATGTCATTAATAAAGACGACCACAAAGTGATCCAAATATTCCTTAAATACTCGGTTCATCATATCCATGAAGGCAGCAGGAGCATTAGTCAATCCAAAAGACATGACTAGGAATTCATAATGCCCGTACCGAGTTCTGAAAGCCGTCTTTGGAATGTCATCGGTTCTAATCTTCAATTGGTGATATCCGGAACGAAGATTGATCTTTGAAAAGAATTTGGCTCCTTGTAACTGGTCAAACAAGTCATCAATACGTGGCAATGGATACCTATTTTTGATGGTTACATGATTCAACTCCCGATAATCAATACAAAGTCGCATACTCCCATCTTTCTTTTTCACGAATAGAACAGGAACACCCCAAGGAGAAGTACTAGGACGAATAAAGCCAATGTCTAACAATTCCTGCAGTTGGGTTTTTAACTCCTAAAGTTCAATAGGAGCCATTCGATATGGGGCTTTAGAAATGGGTTTTGTACCGGGTTCAAGGTCGATACAAAATTCAATTTCACGCTCTGAGGGTAGGCCAGGAAGTTCTTCGGGGAATACGCCAGGAAATTTATTAACAACAGAAATATCATTCAAAGCTGACGTATTTTTGTTTAGATTTGTGACATGAGCTAAGAAAGCTTGACATCCGTTTTTCAATAAACGAATAGCTTTATGGCTTGAGATGATCGTGATTGATTTTAATGGTTTGGTCGCTTGAATTCGCATAATAGGTTGATTAGGAATATGAAAGCTAATAACCTTACGAAAACAATTAATTTTTGCATGATGAGTAGTTAACCAATCAATCCCTAAAATCACGTCAAATGCAAGTATTTTCAATGAAATAAGATCTACATGTAATGTGAGGGTACCGATTTGAACAAACAAGACTTATAAACAGTGGATGTAATGAAGGTTTCTCCCAACGGAGTTTCCACAGATAAGTCAAAGTCTAATTTCTTCGGAGTCAAATTTAATCGACGAGCGCAAGTAGGAGAAATAAAAGAATGGGTAGAACCGGTATCAAATAAAGTATAGACTTCATTAGAGTTTATGATAAGCTTACCCGTGATGACCTCATTCGGGTTCCTCGCTCTCTGGGAGGTCACAACAAACGCTCTCCCTTGCACTACCGGCTTTGACCTTTCTGGGACGGCCTTTGGTACCTCCATCCTAGCTGAATTTGTCTTCGATAAATGACAAAATCGGGCAAAGTGACCTTCTCTTCCACAATTATAACATGCTTTGGACGGCATCGCGCAATTTGGACTGATGTGTCCCTCCCCTCCGCATTTGAAGCATATGATAGGTGGTCTTTCTCCTTCCTTAACAACGGGTGCTGGTGCTGACGTCTTTCCATCATTGTTGAATCTCCTCTTTTTGAAATATCCATTCTTATTGTTTTGTCCCTGATTACCACCGAAGTGGTTACCATTTCTGGCCTGCTAATTCCCTCCACGCTTGTTGTCACCGCTTCGATGACCACTCTCGCTGGTACTATAATTTTGCCGGCTGCTCTCTTTTAGTTGAGTTGACTCGTTATCGCGCTCCACTAACTGAGCCCTATTTACAACATCTGAATATAAACACAGTTTATGAGAAATAAGATGTTGACGTATCTCCGGCTTCAAACCTTCAAACCTCTTAAAAACATTCGCGCCATTCTCTCTTCATTATCCACCAAGTGGGACGTAAACCGTGATAACTCCGTAAATTTTGCCTCGTATTGCGACACGGTCATATTATTTTGTTCCAACTTAATAAAATCCACCTCCTTCATGTGGCGAATACTTTCGGGAAAGTATTTGTCGTTGAACAGCTTCTGGAACTTCTCCCAAGATATCTTCAGTACAGCAGGTTGAGTACGTTTTACCGATTCCCACCAGTAATCTGCCTCTCCGAGCAACATAAAGGCGGCTAAGGGAACCTTTTGCTCCTCGGAGCATCCCAAGACATCAAATATCTTGGTGATCTGCTTTATCCATGTTTCCGCCATAAGTGGTTTTGGCTCTCCCTTAAACTCCGGTGGTCCCAGCTCCTTGAACTGTTTAGCGGTGACCGCCCGAGAGTTTCCCGTGTTTCCATCTACGTTTTGAAAAGGAGTCGCTCTCGTCTGTTGTTGCATGAATTGCATAAAATCTCTGAACATTTGATCATTCATCATTTGGTCAGTGTTGATGTTTGCATGAGGATTGTCGCCTTCCTGATGCACATTATCCTGATTATTGATATGTGGTGAATCAACGATCGCCTGTGCTCCATTACTATTTTCAACATTCTCAGATGTCATTTTCAGATACTGCCACAAAACAAAAGGTTAATTGACATGTAAAATATTATTCCTATATTTTGACCGACCAATAAAATAGCACATAAACATAGGTAGGTCATACTAGCGAAGGAATTCCCCGTCTCTCCCCTCCTAGTACTATTCTCACATTTAGGCAGGGATCATATCCCTAAGCTCTGATACCAACTGTGAGGCCCCCAAAATTAGGTATACATCACCCATCTTGAGTCGCCAGATACATGGTACAGAATTCAAATACAACTTACTAATACCACTATCGTGTACAATACGACAAAATATAACTGTGAGTTTGAATACAATTATTGTCTACTAGAGATCATACAAACTCAAAAGGAGTCCTCAATACAATTATTGTCACACTATTTAACAGAATAGTGAGGACTACTAATACTATTCTCTGGTCCGTCACTCCGTTCCCCGACTTGTCCCAGCTATATTCTCATTTCCTGAAGAGAACAGTGAAAGAAAGGGTGAGCTCAACTAGCCCAGTAAGAAATATTATGACTAAGATAATGCAGAATAAATTATCATTAGCCTTCAACAGTGTTAAACTGATAAAATACAATAAACATCAAGTTTAACTGCAGCGGAACCAGTAATCCATTAAAAGAGTCAAGTAGAAAACAAAATCTATTATCTTTTATGATTTAAAAAGTTTTTCATCACTGTTATAGCTGAGACTCAGCTTAATAAATATTCCACATCATCGAATCACCCCTGCACTACGGCCAAGGATATTCTTTAGTATCACGACCACAATTATTCATGCACTACGGCCAAGAATATTTGTGTATTCATTAATGGTCATGATCATGCCAACAACTGTCCATCAATGCACTACGGCAAATGAGACTTTTACCACATCATTTGTAACATTACGGTCATGATTACACCGAATAATCCCTGGTCATAATCATACCAAGTCCATCTATGCACTACAAGCCACAGATGACTTTCAAAAATATAAATAAGAGGATGATGACAATGATATAAGAATTCAATAAAACAAGTTCAAGAATTATTTTATCCAAGAATTATTAACGTCCAAATTGTCAACACGATACTGTTTTGAGGTGTAAAATTCAAAAATGTTCAGAAGAATATTTCCATGAAAAGATACTGGATGAAGCGCAAATATCAAGAATATTCCACTAATTTCATGGAGTATAGAAGTTAAAGTTTTATCCAACTGAGTAATACCGAATACAATAACAAAAGATATCACCATGCATGCGATAGAGACCGCACAAACAGGTTATTCCCGCAGAATAATAATAACGGAACCATGTCAGGTGAAATTCACACCGACAGGATGTTCCAACAGAATAATAAATGCGGAATAGTAAATGATGGAACCAGGTCCGGCGTATAGCACAGACAGGATATTCCGACAGAAATATAAAGATAGAATAGTAAATGGATGTCACCAAGTATAGGGTATTCCGCGTATACAAGTTATTCAAACAAAATAACAATGAATGGAATAACATAAGTTCTCTTCAAGAAGAAAGAATAACACCCCTTACGAGTACAACAAATAATATTCCCTACCTTAGAAGAACTGGATATAAGTGAAGTAGCAGAATACTTTTCTTCTTTCTCTCTAGAGTTTCAGTGAATTCGTGAGAAATAATGAAGGAATAAGCTTTCTATTTATAGAAAAATTAAGGGTGGCTCTTGGTCTTAACGAAGGGTCAAAATGACTCTCGGTAATATTGAAGAGACAACTACTATTTGTGAAGGGGTAATTAACCCTTGGAGCATCGAAAAGGCAGTTAACTCTTGGTAATATTGAAGGGACAACTACTATTGATGAAGGTAATTACTATTGACGAAGGTAATTACTATTGAAGAAGGTAATTACTATTGACGAAGGTAATTACTATTGACGAAGGTAATTACTATTGACGAAGGTAATTACTATTGAAGAAGGTAATTACTATTTACGAAAGTATTTACTATTTATGAAAGAGACTCTTAGATGATGACATATGGCCCCCCATAAATAATTAAACTTACCACAAACGTCTAATAATAGACTCTTTATATACATCAAGGATTGAATAAAAATTACAAGAAATCATTTTATTTTTAATCAACACATATTTAGTCTTTCAACAATTATTAATCATTTATAACTTGTCGTCTCAATTATTGTTTAAATAATATAATATATTATACAGATGATACTGTGACAATAATTGAATCAATAATATAAGAGATATGATGCAGTAATTACTGTAGCAATAATTGAGTATAGCTGAGTGACTTCTTACGTAAGCATCAATAATCAATACCGTGTGCTACTATGCAACAACGCGTATTACTGTACTTTTACTACCGAGTAGTTCAACAGTTTTAACGGTAACACCTCCGTCGTTATTTTATAGAAAGATAATTTTGTCGTTTTCTAACTACGACAATACTTCCGTTGTGGGGTCCACCAATGATTGTGCCGTCATACGAATATTCCCCAACAAAAATAATATTCTCCGACCAAACGAATATTTTATAACAACTTGCGTACTTTGCAAAATTTATAAATATTACCCACAACTATAACATTATATCAAATTTATTCCATAATATTCAAAAATTATAGAAAATTCATCTTTATTTATAATAACTGGGGTCTTACAGCCAATAATGTTATCTAATAATATTATTCAGATAATATGAATTATTGCTTCGATAATAGAAAATACTGTGTAGTGAGAATTATTGAAGCAACAGTAATATAAAATATCAACGCAATAATTATTGAATCATTAAAATTCTGAACAATAATTACTGTAACAATTATTGAGTAGTGCCTTCTTATGTAAGAATCAATAATTGGTGCAATACCGTGTGCTACTGTGCAACAACGCGCATTGCTGTGTTTTAACCACCGGGTATTCCAACAGTATTAACGGTAACAACTACGCCGTTATTTATAAACAACTTATACTTGTCGTTTTTTTTATACAATCGCTTTCCATTATGGGGCCCACACAAGGCTGCGCCGTCGTACAAATATTCCCCGACAACAAGAATATTCCACGACCAAACGAATATTCTCTGATAAAAATGAATATTTTATAACCACTTGCTTATTTAAAATATTTGCGCATTTTATCCATAACTAACCACATTAATCAAATCAACCCTTACTATTTCAAAATGATAAATAAAGGAAATTAAATTTCATTTATTAATAATTTGGGGTCTTACACTTTGTCTTTCTACTAGTGCTTTGAACTGTAGAAATGTTGAGAATGCCTGCGATTTTTGCTCCAAAAAATACACCCACATCATCCTTGTAAAATCATCAACAAACAAAATAAAGTATCTTTTATTATTGAGAGAAGGAGTTCGAGAAGTTCCACAAATGTCAGCATGTATCAGCTCTAACGGACCTTTTGATCGCCAAGAAAACTTTGAAAATGGAAGCCTGTGCATTTTCCCATAGATACAGCCCTCACATACCTTGGATTGCGAGTTAATGTGAGGAAGTCCAACAACCATATGCCTTTCTTTTAACAACTTCAGCCCTCTGATATTCAAGTGACCATATCTCAAATGCCACAAATATGAATTGTAACATTCCAGATTTTGAAGTGTAAGTTATAAATATTTATTGATTTATATAAATATTTATTGGATGTGTTTTTGAATAAGTAACTGTTCAATTTGATTGAGTTTATTTAGTAAATTATTTATTTGTTAAATAATTAATGTGATTAGTTAATTATTTATTTGTTAAATAATTAATGTGTTATGTGGATTGAGTTATGTGATTAAGTAATTTATTTAATAAATTGTTATTAAATAAAGCGACAAATTACTATGTGATAAAGAGTTATTAAAATAAATTAAAGTAATTTTAATTTAGTGTTTCCAAACAAGGTGTAAGTATATTAATCCTTTATTTTATAAATGGTTTGCCAAACAAGGCCTTATGGCTTTTGAAATTCTTGTTAATTTTAAATTATATTATTAATAGAATAAAACAAATATATAAATAAAATATATTTATATTTATAAGATTATACGTTATATGTTTGGTAACTGATAAGAGTAAATAGGCTTATTATTTCCATATCAGTTTTGTTTTATTTTGACGCATACTTGTTAAGTGTTTACGCTCCAGTTTTGCTTAGTCTAAGAAAAGGTTTTCAGTGAATAAGAAAAGTTTCAGAGAATTTGAGAGAGAGAAGTAGCAAAAGAAAGTTATCAGTGTTTAACAAAGATTGTCTAAAACAAAAGGTATGTACATAACTTAACCATAGCTATTTTTCGCCATATATTTTATGTGAGTTTATATTGTCTCGGTGTTCTCAATTTGACTGTAAGTCGAAGTTCTTTACAAACTTTCTAGTGTTCGAATGTTTTACTATTTGATTATGAAATCATGTGTATTAGTAGTAGATAACATATATATTGATGATTGTATGTCCAATAATGTATAGGTAAGAGTATGATAAATTACGTTTACACGAAAGGAATTATTTTTACAGTAAACTTATGATTTTTTTGAAAGTTAATAAAAATTAGTATGTGATTATGTTAATTGAGACTTGTGTGTAATTGGGTAAGGAATTAACCAGAGCAAGGAATCGAATGGAGATGGCCGTGTTTACTGTGTCAAGATATTTCTTCAATGGAGTCTGTATTTTTTAAAACACAATGTTTTCAGAGAATTAGTTCTCTGCTATTGTTGTTTAGTTGTGTAACACAAATGCTTCATAACTTTTATGTGTAATTTCTGTGAAGTTATACAGGCTATTGGGTGTTGATTGTTGTTAGAAATCAAGACAGTAGCTTTGGCTCTGTTCTTCGTTTTGTTTCTTTGAGTTTCAGTGCCCCATCGTCAAAATTCACGCTCCAGCGTCAAGTTTCGCGCCTTAGCGCCAAACTCAGCGCCCTAGTCAGACTTCGCACCGCAGCGCCGAAGTCAGCGCCGGACTTTGCGCCGCAGCGCCGAGTCCCTATATATGTCTCGCGCCAGAGCGCCATGTCAGCGCCGCGACGCCACTTAACAGAAAGTTCAGAAACGACTTTTGTCTTGCACAAAATTCTGATATTTTAAAGGAATGATATATGATAAATATTGATTATGTATTTCTAGTATTATAGTATATTAATACTATGAGTGAACATAGAATTACTAATTAACAAATATTGTTATTAGTTTTAATGGATAGAATTTGATAATGCAATTTATAATCAAAGCATACGTGATGTAGAGATATAATATGTGTTACTGACTGATTATGTCATGTTAACATATGTAAATAGGATAATTGTGGTTTGGATTATAACGGTTTAATCTATGCACAAGGAAAAATTCTAAATCCCTATCTTTTTACATTGAGCAAATTTTCTAATCCTAAAGCTTCGTTATGCAAATTTCATATGCTATACTTTATTGAGTAAAGTATTTCCATTAAGCAATTTAATGGTATCCAGTTATTCATGATGATACAAGCTTTCCATCTCCACACTTTCGTTGAGATAGTTATTATGATTATGCAAGTTTTTCCTAACTCTAAATTTGTTATATTAGCATGCAAGTATCTTTATTCTGTTGACTCAGTTTATCGTTCCAATTATTGTTGTTATGCATGTTTGATATTAAATTCTAAGTTGTAACCTTAGCTTAATGTTGTTAAAAGCAAGGTATGATAGATTATTCAATTGTTATGCTATTAGATTATTCCTAAAGCATGAACTTAGAACGAAAGGTTTATTTAGTATGATCATTCAATAACATAGTGTTATTATCTTTTATTCAACTAATCCTTAGTTGATGTCCGTTAAACTCTAAATTACCTTGAAGTGTATCCAAACCAAACTATTTTTGGGGCGGACTTGTACTCAAAATACTGAGATGAACAACCCTATTTATAGGGGTTACGCTTAGTTTTGTACTTTGCGCTGAAATGTTTGTATACAATACATGTACGAAGGGTTGATCCCCCTAAGTACCTTAAAGTTATTATGGTTGTATGACCGTAAAAGTTTAAGTTGAAAGATTACTTATAACTGTGGACAAGGTTCGTGGTCATTAGACCCTCAGTGAATGTTTAAAATATTAATAGAACTCATTGTTCAGTTCTATTGAGCCCCTGAATGAGCAATGAATGTCAAGATGTTAATAAGACTTATTATTTAGTTCTATTGAGCCCCTAAATGGGCAAGGAATGTTTAAGAAGTTAATAAAACTTATTGTTCAGTTCTATTGAGCCCCTGAATGGGCAAAGAATATAAAAGTTTTATTCATTGATATTTCAAGTGAGCCTTGTTTGCTCACTCTTGCCTGTAAAATCCTTACAGCTAAAGATGGAAAGGGTGACGTACCTAGCACCAGTAAAAGAAAGGGAAAGATGAACAAGTACTGAAGACTTGTAATAGTTTTGATAGTTTTATTATCAGACTTTGGTTTAAAGAATGTAATGAAGTTTATTTAAATTTTCCGCATGAATGATTGTTTGTAAAGGTTAGATAACCTGAGAGATTTTATTTTATGTAATTCCTGTATGTGCAGGTTTATTATTCAATTTTATTTATAATTGGGTAGTTATAAATGAATGTTTTGATTACGTGAACACCAAATCTTGAGGTAATGAAGTACCGAGATTTGGGGGTGTCACATGAATTATCAACACTTTTGCTTTTAAAAGCAAAATTTTATTCTTGATGCATCTTAAATGAAAATACTTTGTTCGAGGCCATTTCAATTTTTGCCACAATGATATTGGTTTTCTTATCAATTATTTTGCAACAAGTATTGTCAAAGAGCACAGAGTAACCTTTCCTCAACAATTGCCCAACACTTAACAAGTTAGTGGTAAGATAAGGAACATAATAAACATCATCAATGAAATTTTTGTTACCCCCCTTCGTAAGAACTGTAATAACACCTTTTACTTCAGCCCTTTGTAGTTTTCCATCACCAAGCTTAATGTCTGATGAGAAATTATGATCAAGCTCCACAAATAAATGTCGATTTCCTGTCATATGGTTACTGCAGTCGCTGTCAATGTACCATAAATCTGCTGGATCATTATGAGCTTTTGTATATGACAAAAATAATTGATCTTCTTCGTCTTCTTTCATAAAATTTGCCTCATCCTTTCCCTTTTTATCTTGGAACCAGCAATCTCTCTGAGGATGGTTAGGGACTTTACATTTGGTGCATGGTTTGACTTTTTACAAATAATGCAATAAAAATCAGAATTACCGGATTTATATTGCTGATTATTTTCTGTGTATCTTGATTTTGCAGTGAATTTTCTTTTCTTCCATTACCTCTGCCCCAATTAGTTTTTTGATTTTGTTGTCTGTCCCTTCCTCTCAGATTTTCACATTGCCCTCTTCCGTATTGATTTTGATGTCCTCCTTGTCCTCTGCCATAAGATCTCCATTTTTGAGTGTAACCTCCTCTTTGTCCATGATCTTTGATATTCAGTGTGGCTTGGATGGCTTATTCAATAGGTTGTTCAGTAGATCTCTTCATCCTTTGTTCATGTGCTTCAAGTGATCCCATAAGCTCATACATGGTAAGCTTTGATAGATCTTTTGATTATTCAATTACAGCAACTACATGATCAAACTTGGTAGGCATGCTTCTAAGAATCTTTTCAACAATTTTCTTGTCATGGAGAGTGTCTCCATAGCTTCTGATCTGATTTATGATTTCAGCAACTCTAGTAAAGAATTCTTGGACAAATTCACTTTCTTTAATTGCAATATTCTCAAAATCTCTCCATAATGATTGAAGTTTTAAAGAGATGACTTTCTCAGATCCCAAAAACTCCTTTTTCAGTAATTCCCATGCATCCTTTGCCTTGGAGACTCCAAAAATTCTAGGATAGATAGATTTGCTTACACCTTGATGTATAAATCTGAGAGCACTTGCGTCCTTCTTCTTGTTTTCCTTGTATTCCTTTTGTTGTGCATTAGTCCAGGCTGCAGAGCTTCCAGTTTTTGGGGGTTCTGCATATCTGTCTTCAACCACTTCCCATAGATCTTGAGAGATAAAGATAATTTTCATTTGGCTGCTCCAATAATCATAGTGTTCTCCGTCAAATACAGGGACTTGACTGGGAGAATAAGCAAACATTGTTGAGGCTGAAGTTGTTGTCATTGAAGAAGTTGGTGGGTATGAAATAACAAGCTTTGATACCAAATTTGTTGGAGTAAAGTAATGAAAAACTGTTTGAAGAAAAAACTGTTACCAAATTTGCAGAGCTGCTGCTCCTGCACTTTTATTACATTATCTTGAAAATTTTCATATATGAAAAAGCATACTTGACACATATTTATAACTGTCTACAAGCTCTAGAACAATCTGCAGAACTTATAAGGCTTTTTGGAATATGAAACACTGCTATGGAAAAACTCAACAGACATTAACTTTGAAAATTACAAATTACTTTTCAACATATATATATTTAATTATTTTTTTCTCAAAACAGTACAAGTTTCTTCATAATGTTCTTATATTTCTGAATGTGAATTGTTTAATAAATTTTTTATGAACCTGAAATATCATGCTTATATAATACGGTCTTTCAGGGAAAAAAAATGTTTATATAGTACAGATTTGTTTATATATATTAATGCATGCTGCCAAAGATTTTTTCTTTTTCTTTTTGGACATTCTCATAATAGATCACATTTCATAGATTTGCAGGTCCCTTGCCTTGTCTCCTCCAGGTCCACCTCTGATTCATTGCACTAAATGAAATTATACTTGATATATCCTCCATTCCAAAATATAGGATTAATTAATTTTAATTTTTTAAATTAATTTTAAAATATTTTTAAATTTAAAATTAATATTGTTATAAAAAATGAATGAACACTAAATACACACACACACACACACACACATATATATATATAGGGACAAGATTCAGTCCGGACGTTCGGACTGATCTAATGTCCGGACTTTTTTTTTTTGCTTTTTTTTAAAACAACTAAAAAAAATAAATAAAAAATTATGGAATTAAATTTTTTTCATAATACAGTGTTTTGGGTGCGTATAACAAAATATGTATGTACAGTCTGTGCAGACTGTACCACCATTTTTTGGTATATGTATTTAAATCACGCCCAAAACATTATATTATGAAAAAATTTCAGTTCCATAAAATATTAAATATTTTTTATTAGTTATTTTAAAAAAAGCAAAAAAAAATAAAATAAAATTTGATCAGTTTTTGATCAGGTCCGGACTCCCGGACCTGATCCATTATATATATATATATATATATATATATATATATATATATATATATATATATATTAATTTATCTATTGTACACCATTGTAGAAAGTCAGTATGTCAAGCCTAGTACTTTTGTACTATGTTCTTAAAACAATTATGTCTTTCGTACAGTGCTTAGAGTTTTATAACACTCGTCTCCTAGGATACAATGACAACGTATACTTTAGCAGGATAACAACAAGTATATTCAAGGAACTAAAGAAATGCTCAGAACTCTATCAAAAATGAACTATAAACTGCTAATGAAATGAATAAGAAAAAGACTAGAATATTTATGCTTTGCTGATTTGAATGGATAAAAATGGCTACCTCCTCCTATCTATTTATAGGCGGGTAAGTAATCCATCAAAAGGGTCACAACCCATTGGAAAGGCATAATTAAGCCAAAAACGACGTAGTTTTGATTTTAAATAGAAAAAGCGCGTCTGTTCGAACAATAAACGGCGTAATTTTAGGCTTAGCATAACAAAAAGGACGTAGTTTAAGGTTTAACATAAAAGAACGTGTTCGTTTTGTTTTGGACCGTCCGTTCAGGCATATAGCATTTCCCAAAACGACGTAGTTTAAACGCGTTCGTTCGGCATATATCGCTTCCCAAAATGACACAGTATTGATAATAAATAATATTTATCAAAACGACATAGTTTTGATAATAGAACTAATATAAGATAAATTTAAATTAAATTTAAACAAATTTTGTCCTAAAAAATTATATACAAAGACCGAGACGGACCAAGCTTGTGAGTTCGAACCAAGCTTTTGACTAGGTCATCTCCTTTCCACAAAAGTGGGGTATTCATTGGGGCCCAAAATCAAGATCAATTTCCTTGTATATAAACATATTAAACTTTTAGTTCTTAACCAATGTGAGACTTGACTTCTCACATGTATTTATTATCATTTTTTATTTCCAAAAATAATATTTAGAAGTTAATATCTCATTCATTACTCCATAGATTTAAGTTTTCAAATATTTAATTTAATCCACTCATAAAATATAACACATTGATATATAAATTTATTTTAAATAATTAATTAAACCCACTTTAATTTTAACTCAAATTCTAACAAATATAATACGTCTAATACGTTCAACGGAGCAAGTTGCGAGAAAATGTCATTGGCATTATACTATGACAAAATCATAACACGGTCGTTTTGATAAGTTAAAGTTTATTTTGACAATAATGTTCTACTTGTAATCACTACCAGAAAATAGAGTATTTGAGATGCAAACTTAGAGACGGACGAAATATCCTTTCTAAATCGTCAAATTTGAGATGGATTTGTCACCAAATATATGTATATATAATATATACAGTTTATTTCAAGGGCTCACCTCTTTGTTTTACATACACTGCTCACCCCCTTTAGCGACGGATCGAACGACGATTCGGTCAGTCGCTATATCAGAGAACCGTCGTCTTGACATTTAGCGACGAACAAAATATAGCGACGAACCGAACCTATAACGACGGATCGACCCATCGCTCGATCCGTCGCAAGTTATGTATATATATATATATATACACACAGTAAATTAATATATGATAGTTGAAGGAAATTTACAATAACGTAAGTGGAATTATTTTGAGCTCATACAGTGAGATTGGGGCTGCACCGGTGGTGGGGGCCGGTGCATGCGTGGCGGTCGTGAAATAATAGGTAGTATGCTGTGGTTCTTTCTTCGTAATTTCAATAATTGGACACTCTTTAAAAAATTATTTAGATTTTATCTTTCCCATTTCTTATTGATCTATTTATTTTCATCTGATAAAAATTATTGTCAGAATAAAATGGTAGTACCAATATATATCCATAGGGTTTTGGTTTGTGTGATAGGGCGGGATATAGGGTACGACTTAATTGGTGTTATAACTCCTCTAGCAATGTGCAAATTTTGTGCAGATGGAGGGTGAGAAGAAGCAGCTAGATCTACTGCTCTACCAGTGCTACTGGGGAAATGTTGCTATCAAAGAGTGACATTGAAAGCGATATACCCCCCAAATTTAAGTTCTCAGAAGGTATTTATGCTGCCTTTGACTTTTGACCCTCTCTTTCACTCATTAATTTATTATTATTATTATTATTATTATTATATACTTTAAGTTCCCTATTATCTCTCTCGATTGATGAGTAACTGCGGATATTATATTTTAAAAAACAATTTAATTTCATTTTTAAGACCAAAATTAAAGTTTCAAAATAATTGTTAATAATATATTAAATTAAATTACAAAACACACGATGGCATATGTATTGATTAAAATCAAATAAATTTAAATTAATAAAAATAAGTCGTAAATTGATTTTTAAAGAAGAAGTAGTATATTAGAAGTAGAATGAATGAATTTAATTAGATATTCAAACTTAAAAAGATAAAAGAAGTTGCATGTTGCAATAGTGACCTAGCGGTATAAAGCATGGAGGTAAGAGTTTTTCTTTGTTCTACAATGCTTTTCTACCAAAAGCCAAGTAGATTTTATAATTTAATTCCCTTAAAAATCATAATCCAAAAAACATGGAGTACCGTTAAAATTGAAAGAAAAACACTACTCATTCTATAGTATTTTTATAATTTCAGGTTCTTTTAATTTTCAACACGTTTGTGTTTATAACTAGCTAGCTTAATGACCTTCTAACTTTTAGACTCAAAGATGTGACCTTTTGCATATATAATAGTAAAAGGAGAAATTTTATCACTATGCTATTACATTTTTTTTTGGGTTGGGTTGGGTTGGGGTGGGTTGGGGTGGTGGAGTGGGGGAATGAAAAAATAGTAGTAGTAACTACTAGTCTCATTAATTCTTTTATATATAGAGCATGTAATGTCGTGATTCACGGCTCACATCCATCGAAACGGCGTTGATTCCGGCGATTCCTTGCTTTCTTTTATGTCCTTCTCTAGTGTACTCAAACCTCAAGAGGCTGGACGGAATATGAGAGCGGAATTCTTCTTCAGATTTCAATGCAAACACATGTCTGTATATCTTAATCTTACACATAACTAGAAAGAACCTAGTAGTAATATTCTTCTCATTATTATAGCTGTTAAATTGTGCTAAAGACAGAACATATATATATATATATATATATATATATATATATATATATATATATTTTCTTTTCTTCTAAAATTAATTAAAAACTGAAGTATGATTGAGGCCCATACAACATTATTAATACCTTTCTTGATGATCACCCTTAAACAATATTGCCTATTACATTAAATTATAACATCTCCCTCAATCTAAAAATTTAAACATATTTTAGAAAACCTAAAGGTGAGGAGTGGGGGTGGGTAGGACATGCAATGCACGAATGATAGAGACAAACACAAGGAATATGGAATATAACGCAAAGCATTACAATACATAGAAATCAAACCATGGAGAGACATACATTTTGACCGGATTTTATTCTTACCCTGCCGATCGATTTGGACTCTACTAAAACATATTTTACTATAATCCCTCCAATGTAAACACGATCGAATACTGATTTAACACTAATTAATTAACAGGAAAAAGTTGAAAATTTTAATTTCCCAATGAATCTAGAGCGCATCAGGCGCTGACCATGGCTTTGGAAACAATATAATTTAACAAAAAGAATGATTAACTCTTTCTATGTACTCATCTTGTTCTTGCTTGCTTGCTAGCTAGCTGTGATCAATCGTATAAACTATTAGCATAAAAACAAGTTCAATATACCATTGGGACTAGAGCTTATTTTAATTATTTTATAATTAATTATAGTATAATACTAGTACTATAATAAAACAAGAAAGAATAATGCTTTGTGAAGGAAACATATTTATATATATATATATAGGAAGGAGTGTGTAATTGAGAACAATGAGAAGAGAACAAATTAAACAGGACGGTATCGGTATGTATATATTAGCTAGCTATGACCTTGACAGGGTCACGCCTATGGCTCACGTGATAGGAACCTTGTTGACGCCGAGGAATATGGTCATTTTCTTGGCCTGGACAGGTTGGTGGGTTTAAGGCCGAGGAATATTTGGACACGGAGAGGGAATATTGGTATTGGTATTGGTGGTGAAAGAAATGGTAGTTATTTTCCAATTGAAGTATTTAATGTACCCTTGGAAAAACTCTCACCCACAATTTTACACCACCCTCTTCTTAAATACGTGACATTTGTGATTGACTATCTCATAAAATATCATTTCAATCACATTAATTGAGATTACTTGAAACAATAATTTTAAAATTTCTAACGTAAAATACTAAGCTTTTAAACAACTACTTAATTTTTTTTAACATGATGAGGTATCGTGTTTAAAGTCGACTACTAAAATGTTGCTTGCAACGGTGTCTAATGAGTCGATCACTGTTGCTAGCAACTAGGCTTGCAAACGAACTGAATCAGTTCGAGTTCGATTGGATTACCTTGTCAAGTTGAGTTCGCATATAGTATCACGTTCGATTGCTCAATCAAACATATTCGCGGACTATATGGTTCGGTTTGATTGTGTTCGCGAATAGTTCGGTTTAAGTTCAATTCGAGTGGTTCGCGAGTAGCTTATGAGATATTCGAGTATTTATAATATTTAACTTAATTTTTGTTTCAGTTTGTTGATGATCGATGTTCGCAAAAATAAATACATAATAATATCCGCGAACATGATGATGTTGATTATGTTCGCGAACTCGAGCCATATTTGTGAACAGTTAACGATCCGAACTCGCACATGTGTGTTGGTTCGATTGTGTTACTCGAATATGTTCGAGTTCGATACAATTCAAATCGGATCTGGATCGTTTGCTGACAACAACCCTAAAACATCCTCAAACATATCAAGCTCATAATAATCCATGTTTGGTTGATCCAAAAGAGTTCGATCATGAATTAGGTAATCATAACGTGTTAAAAATTTAAGTGGTTATAATTTTTTCATGATTATGGTAAGATCGTGTCAATCTTAAGCTTATGAGACATGATGAATTAATTATCACAACAAAGAGAATAAAATGTTGTAACAATAAAAAAAGAAAGAATAAAATGTGAAAAAAGAGTGAATGTGTATGGATGGTTAGTAATGAAGAGTGAGTGATTAAGAGGGCTATAGTATCATTAAGGAGTTAAAACAGAATGGGGGCCATGGTCAGTTTCCATGTGGTCTAACTTATGAGTACCTCCTTATGTCGTTGGAGCCCCTAGCAACACTGACAAATGACAACCATTTCTGTCTATATATTGTTAATACTACATTTATATGTATAATATACTCCCACCTCCTCATAATATATTTAGATAATTTTATTTTTTTCAAATTATTTAATATTTTGTATAATTTTAAAAAATTAATTATAATCTTTTCAAAATTATCTCTCATTAAAAAATATTATAGATAAGAGAGTGAGATAAATATATAATAAAAAATATTATAAATAATTAATATTATATAATTATTTTTTTAATTTTTATGTACAACTTTAAAACGTTATTTATTGTTAGATGGAGGAGTATAAATCTAATTATTCCTATATATATGCACCTTATTTCTCACGAGTCTACATAATTTATTGTTCCGTTTGGTTTGGGGCTGTTCCTCACGTGTCCAGCCTAGATTTTTATTGGTGTACCGTTGCTCTAGCTACAATCAGTCGAGCATAATAATAATTTCACCCAAATTCGACGGGTCTCGTTGGATTTCGATCCTAATAAAATTTGATTATTAAAACTTTAAGGGTTATTATGATCAGATATAGGATAAACCCTCTTACCTAGCCCTCGACTTGATATATATATATATACACGATCCGAATTTTAAACTCACATGTTATCTAACATACCTTATTCACCCTCCTTTATAGCGACGGACTGGATGACGATTCGGTCCGTCCCTATATATAAAACTGTTGTTTTAACTTTTAGCGACGGACAACATATAGCGACGGACAGAATCGTCGCCGGCCCGTCGCTAAAGGGGGGTGAACAAGGTATGTTAGATAATAGGCGAGTTTAAAATCTGGACCGTATATATATATATTAAATTAACATTATATATAATTATGTAATTATTTAAATTATTTTATTATAAATTCATAATATTTGTAATATAATACGTTGCTAGTAATAAATTGTCGAGCTTTCTTAGTCTAATGAATAGAATTTCCTACACCAGTATAGAATGATTCTCGTTGCATCTACTCATTTTAATTTCCTCAATTTGAAAATTTCATAAATTAATTTTAAAAGTGAAAATATGTCTTTATTTAGAGTAACAATCACTTAATATTGTTTTCGGAGATTGAATGTAACTAGAACTAAGTTGAGTTTAATAAACTCCAAGTTTTAGTTTGTGTTGTCAATTATGAATAAGAAAAGAACATGGAGTTTTGAAAAATAAACTACTCTCTGTTCTCAAAAACAGAGTAAAATATAATTTGCACATATATTAAAAAAAATAAAAAAATTATAAATTTATTCTTATTGATCCCACATGCAAAATTACATAAAATAATGAATATTTTTATTTTTTTATACTAATAAACTCCATTAAATAATATATTTATTTTTCAGTCTATGTAATTTACCTTAACTTTCACGAACGGTGTACAACAAAATTTCATTGAACAAACTGGTCGTACGTAGTTGTGTGAATTTCTTAATTCTATCGATTAATTTTTTTCCTGTTGTTGGTTGTGTGATTGGCTACATGGGAATATCTACCTTTTACATTATTCAATTCCGCATGCATGCAAAAAGTGACATATGTAATTATGTAAGCATACAAGAGTCTCCCAAGGAGGGATATTTTGGTATACTGTTCAATATTTCATTGGTCTTTAAAAAAATGAATAAAATATAAATTTTACACGTATATATTAAAAAAATAATAATAAAGAAAAGAGAGTAAATAAAAATTTTAAATTTATTTGTAGTGGTTCCACAATATTTATAAAGTAATGAATAATATTATTTTTTAAAATAAAAGACCCTACTAAATGACATAATTATCTTCATTTTATATATTTTATTCTCGGACCAAAATAATTATAGTTTTGCTAATCGTTTTAAGGACAGAGATGGCTGGGAATTTTCAAAAATAAGGAAAACATGAAGAACTTAAATAAATAAAAAAGTATAATTAAAGAATTTATATGTGGGTCACTATCCATAAAATTAGTGAGAGAGAAAATAGAGACTCAATCCCATTCCATTATTCCATTGAACAGTACCCCTTTTGTTTTCTCGAATTCCAACCATTCCCTGCAGAACAACCCACCATTATATCTCTGGTCTGGACCTCCTTTTTCATTCCCCATTAGAATTAGAAAAAAGATAAGGAAAAGGAAATATCTTTCTGTCTCTACTTTTCTTTACTTTTTGTGGAAAGGTCTCTGATCCTTCTGCATCTAAATGCACAACTTTTCCCTTCCATTACCTTTTCCTTCATAACTTCATCCCCAACCCAAAAAACTCTGTTGACTTCTTCTTTTCATTTTTTTTATAATCGAACCCTAGCTAGCTTTGCTATATCCTACTTCCTACCAAAAGCCTACTACTTCTTTACATACACACACACACACACATATATATAGCCATGCAAATCATAAGGCACTCATGATATAATCACAAATTTAATTACACTTGGAGCCCCTCATCTTCACAACTTTCAAGAATTTCCTCATTTGTCAAGAAACTTCTTAATATAATGACAAGTACTACATCTTCGACTACGCCTGATCTTTCATTACAAATTAGTCAACCCACCGCTTTAGATTGCAAGACGAAAGAACTGGGCACTCATCGCGGAGGGATGGTGATGATGATAAAATCACCCTACAGTGAGCGGTGCTCAACCACAACAGATTCCGGTAGCAGCGGAGGAAGTGATTTAAGCCATGAATATGGATTCAGCTTGCCACCGGAGATGAGGGCTTTTAGTGTTGGACCTAATTTGAGTTTAGGGTTAGAAATGATGGCAGCTAATTTAAATCCTCCACGGCCTCTACAACTAGGAAATATTCATCATTATCAACCTCAAATTTACGGCCGTGATTTCAAAAGAAGTTCAAGAATGATGAATGGGGGGGTTAAACGGAGCGTTAGGGCTCCTAGAATGAGATGGACTTCAACTCTTCACTCCCATTTTGTTCATGCAGTTCAGCTCCTTGGTGGCCATGAAAGTATGTTAATCAAAACCCCAAGTATATTAATTCTTAGATTAAACATTTTACATTTCATACTAATCTTGATTTTTGACCATATATATTAAGAGAATTTAAATCTTGATAATTAATGGCATAAAAACTTTTTCCTAGTAATTCCGGCATGCATACAAACTTGCTAGAATACTCTACTCATTGTCAATTAATTTTTGAATCAAGAGTTTTAAAAGATTCATAATTATTTTTTGTTACTAGAAAGAATCCAAAAAAAGACATTCCTTTTTATCTCTGTCTATTTTCTTCGTTCTACATTTAATTTATAATGAATAAATGGGTTGTACACTTGGTATATGTCACAGGAGCAACACCAAAATCTGTGCTAGAGTTGATGAATGTGAAGGATCTAACTCTAGCTCATGTGAAGAGTCATCTACAGGTGGGGTTTACAATTTTCAATCACTACAATGATGACAATAAGAAGAGAAATTGATATGTGTGTTCTGATTTTCATGGTTGCTTAATTTCGTACATTTTTGTGTGTCCTATATATATGTATTACATTGCTATGATTATCGTCTAGTGGGGGTGGAGTACAATGGGTAAGAGGACAAAAAGGCATCTAGAGGGGGTAATCTTAGCAATGAGGACTTTTTCTAATCCTCTTTTTCTGTTGATGTTCATGCAGATGTATAGAACAGTGAAGACTACTGACAAAGGACAAGGTATAATTTGGATTTTTCTCTCTCCAATAAGGACCCCATTTCCCTTCCACTTCTCTATTATTCTCTTTGTTTTTAAGCTTGATCATGATCCTTTGTTTGAAAATCTTGCTTCTGTCCTGCAATAAATGTCATAATTGGTGTTTTACAAAAAAAAATAATTATTCTGCACTACTTGAAATGATTCAAAAGTAATTCTAATTTTGTTCTAATAACTTTATATCATATAGACTTAATCCTGAATCGCAAAAAATAAAAGTCAGTTGTGTGACATTCTTTACAATATTACATATTTCACTTTTCTATTGTTCTCTTTGTTTTAAGCTTGTTCAATATTCTTTGCTAGCAAATCTTTATTCTCTGTTCTGCAATGAATGTGACAAATGGATTTTTATTTTTGCAGTTTCTAATAATTTTATATCATAAGAGAACTAATTTAGAGTCCAAAAAATTAAAATCAATTATTACATTCATTGCAGGACGCATTATATAAATAAGCGGAAGGTGGTGTTTGATTGTATCTTCATGTATCTTAACAACCCATCTCTTAATGCATCTTAACAACTCACATCTTTGTATTAAGAGATCCTCTAAATAATTAAGATATAAATATGAGTCTAAACTATTCAGAAAATCTTTTAATACAAATATATGAGATGCTAAAATACATTAAAAAATAAATTATTAAGATGCATTAATATACGATCAAAGATCTAGTATTTTCAATTATATGTTAGTGGGAGTGGTTTAGATATGACCGACTGAATTAATATTGTCCTTTCTGTAAAATTATTTAGTTTTTTTTCCTGGGGTGTCTGATAAAGTAAGAGCAATGGTTCTCCATGATTATAAATGCTGCAGGGCAAGGGCAGACAGATATTGGATTGAACCAAAGGACAGGGCTAGTAGAAGAAGTTGATGAGGCCTGTGACAATCTGCCTTCTTATTCAATCAACCCATTATTAACACCAATACCAACTCCAACTATAATACAGAAATCCCAGAGGTACTATTTATTTCCATTCTTCTAATGCATCATTACTATTTGAAAATAAAAAAATTACTGACTTACATGAAGGCATCGAATCAATGCAAATTTCAAACACCTTACTCAACTTGCTCTGGCCAGCAAGTTGTCTTTTTTTGTTAATGGTGTATATAATGTGAGCTTAACTAATTTAACTAGTGAGAAAGGATATATATATATATATATATATATATATATATATATATATAGTTGCAATTAAGTACATTGATTTGAGGAACAAATATATATGACCTAGGGTTTTGTTTTAATTGTATGTGTAGAGTAGTGATGAACTAACAAGCGCCATTCTACCATGAGATTATGAATATACAGATCTCAAGGTAATCTAAAAAGTCAAGGAGTCGGCTCGGATCTTGATGTAGTTGTATACGTAGGGTTGGTATAATACTACATTACTACTCCTACTAGCTAGAGTATAGTACTTAATTAAATTAGTGAGGGCATTCAATGTTAAATTTTTTTGGCTTGATTTAGTTGACCTCAGTACTCATGGACATGCATGGGACGGCTATGAATATACTCTTAATACAAGCATTATTGTAATCTTATTTCATTCTATATACCTTCTTACAAGGGACAAAGCATATATATGAGTACGTATATATCTACTGTATATATATCTATATATATAATGCATGGGTTCTATAGTCTCTCTAATGCTGGCTCCATTAATTGCCATTATATTAGATAGATAATTTTAGTAGCTTTAATTTCAAAGGGTATCCAGACCTCTAATAACATAATTAGATTATTGTCAAAAATAACTTGAGTGGTGCTTTATATATATATGATCACAAATTCATTTCGACATTAAATATAAACGTATGTGAATACATGAAATAAAAGGGTGTAAAAAAAGGGCTTACATAATAATGTTCTATTTTATATTTCCATGTTAGTTTGTAATCTACATTAGACATAAAATTAATTAGCAACATATAAATTATTTTCCAGATATCTTTTAACTCCTTTAAATATAACGTAACTATTGACATTGATTTTTCTTTATATAGTTCAAGTCATATCTAGTACTATAAGTTTTGTGATTATTTTTTTCCAAAATCATGAGCAGGGGTTCATGGTTATCATCCTTGGAGACAAACGAATGGAGCCACTCAAGTGAAGCAAATGCATTAAGTTATTCTCATATCCGAAAAAATATTGATCCTAAGGTATGATCAAGCCAAATGAGTTCAATATTAATTAATTAAAAATTACCATGCGGTTTACGGGGCCTGTTATAGTAATTGAAAATTTAATTTAATATTAGATGTTGATTAAATTTGTAGGTGGAAGAACATGTCCATGTGTCCGAAAAGGAGAAGGAGAAGGAGAAGTTGGGAAGTTTACTTAATCTAGAGTTTACCCTAGGAAGACCGAGTTGGCAAACTGACTATGCTGGATCCTAAAATGACCTTACGGTTGGTTCTCATGCATGCAAATGTTAAATTTTAGCTACGTACCAATTAATTAATCATCTCGATCTGATCGGATCTAGCTAGTAGTATTATGTTATTCACTGAAAATGGTGCATGCATTTGTCCCAATTTCTCTAATTTTGTCTCGAACGAAGAAATTATCCGAGGAAATTAATAATATCTAGGCAATATGTTTGATGCCTTCGGATCGGATCATATATTTATAATTTGTTTGGAGTAGCCTTTGTGTGATTAATTAATTAATTATGACTAGTCGAATTCATGCGTCTAATGAATTTCCTATCCTCCACAATAATTAATCATGCATGAAACGGTTTCAGTTTATATATGATATGATTCTAAGTGAAGGATGGTGGGTCATTTAGCAGGCTAAAATCCATTGAAATATTCAGTTTTCAGGTGATAGGTCTATATATTGAGCAATACCGTCTCAAGACGAGATCTGCAGGGTTTCTTGATACACTATGTGACACTAATATATATATATATATATATATATATATATATATATATATATATATATATATATATATATATACGGAGAGGATCTAAAGCGGACCAAATAAGCGGACCAAAGAACCGAACAAGGCAAAAACACGCGGGTTTCAGGGTCCGGGTCGGACCAACCCGCGGGTTGGCCTTGAAACCCGCGTGTTTTTGCCTTGGTTCGTTCTTTGGTCTGCTTATTTGGTTCGCTTTAGATCCTTCCCGTATATATATATATATATATATATATATATATATATATATATATATATATAAACAGAAAAGCATAAGCTTGAATTGATCTCTGATCATTTAATCAATTACTTTTCTAAAATTATAAAGTTATCTTTCGAGCTATATATTTGAACTCGGCTTGAATTTATTCCATTAAGGCTCTCCTACTTGTATCATAAATATGTAATTAAAGCTTGAATTTCAAGTTAGGTTTGTTTCTGAATTTCAAATATATATGATACATATGAAATTAAGCTTTCTATCATTTATATTAGAAATAGGATATTCTGGATTACAGCCCAAGAAAAAGAAGGGAAAACTGAAAATCTAGCCCCATCTTACTCCCGCTTAATAGGCCAACTTCAGAGGGACTAAGATACTCTCCATTTCAAATGAAATGGAAAGTCTTCATTCTTTATATTCCCTTTTATCATCTCTCTCTCATAATCATAATGTCACATTTCAACACATTTTAAATCTGGACAATGAAATAGAGACTCTCCAATTCATTTAAAATGAAGAGGATCCTAATTCACTTCAGAGAGTCTAGAGTCCAGACTAGTGGCTGGTCCGTCTGTGACGCCACCAAATTCGGGTATCTTTAAACCCGACATATGGTGCTACACGGTGCTACAGTTCACACATACATCAATTGAAATGCCTCAAAAGAATTAATATGTCTTATATATATTTCAAAATAATATTATCATATATTCCCAGGTTCTTTATAACCATTACATGTGTTCTTGTCATAATATCAAATAATAACAACATTCAACCAATACTATTACAAAGACAACCTTTTGGTTCGCCTTAGCCTTCCCTTTATCTTTACCGGATCTTTCAGTCCGTTCGGTCTTAGCTGCATTCATATGGTTCAAGCAAGAGTGAACATAACTAGCTTAACAAGTATGATAATTTCTTTTAAACAACAGGCTTGAATCATATAAATCGTATATCTTCAATAACTGAAACAATAGTTATGAAATACTATTGATAATTCAAAATAGCACTTCTCTTTTCTTAAAAACGTTTCACAATGAACATCATACAGTAAAACATCAATTTTGGTCCAAGACCTTGGGCATTTCATTCTATCTTTGAAAAGGACAACCTCACACCAAGTCCGTAAGTCTAGCATATCTTACGAGCACATTTAGGTCATCAGCCTATAGTACTCTATGTTGTACAATACTACTTTCTTTAAACATATGTACGTTTAAGGTTTGTCAACCTCATGTGCCTGTCGTTTGACGACAAAATATTTGTTTATGCATACTCAGTCTTTCTTTGAAATCAATACCAAAATAGTTTGGCAAAACTTTGACAACATTGACAATAGTTCGATAGATTATAAGAAATTCATAAAACATCTTAAGTCTAGCCGAAGGAATTGGTTTCGACTTCATCATACATAAATTTATGCATAAGGTACATGAATTTACAAAGTTTGTCCAGAATGAACATAGACAAGGGTTAGAACACTTGCCTTTTGTGTCTTCTACAGTAATTATACTTTTCCTTTGAGTCTTTAAGGTTTCTACAATACATGATCACATAACATAACACATCAGGTCATAAACAATAGTGTAAGGTCACTACTATATCTTACCCTTCTTCTCAATCTAATCATGCTTTAGATTGTTTATCATTTGTTACGATTTATCGTATTACATTGTTCTTACGTTTACGAAATCATTCGTCAACATTTAGTTGTAATCTTAAGGTCATAATCATCCTTAAGGATGTCATTTCAAGTCAATTAAGTACACAATTTATTACTAATTAACTTTATTGGGAGAGTGAATATTTTGATTTGATGTTTAAAGTAAATGCTCATGATTATATGTAAAGTCCTTCAAGGAATATATGTACAAGGACTTATTGATAGATCAAATTTGTTAGGTTGATCTAAGCTTTTAATGTTTATCATTATGTAAATGAATGTATAGATAAAGAGATCAAAGATGTTAGGTTGATCTATGTCTTGAAATGTAATAGATAGGCTTCAACAAAATCATAGATCAAGAGTTTGCAGAAGCCAAGGCAGAATCGTAGAGCATCGAGGATCGTAGTATGTCTGCCTTGAAGGGCCTCTCCGGAAATCGTAGAGTGGTTCAGACGTTTGCCAAAGCCAACTCAGAGATCGTAATGTGCTATCGAAAATGTAAAGTCTGCAAGACAAGCAAATGAAGATCGTAGTGTGCTAGTCCTTAAGAGAAATCGTAGTTTTCTCGTTTGCTATTGACAGATCAAGCACTAAGGTGTCAAGACACCACGATTTGAATCGTAGAGTATCATCTGCCTGTGTCAGAAGCATCGAGCCCTGACCATTTGTTTTAAAGATAAATCTCAACAAATGTGGAATGGGTTATAAACGTTGAAGTCCTCACCAGTCCCAATGATATAAAAGATATCTTTAGTATATAACAAAGCGTATTGAAGAAGCTAAGGAAAGTATCATTGGTCAGAGGAAAACAACTTTTCAGGTGTTAGGTGAGAAAGTAGTCTGCTGTGTCAGTGGGACAGAATGCAATTCAGAAGATGTGCAAAAAAGTCTCCATCAAAGTTCAGAAATACCAAAAGCATTTAATGTTTTAACGGATGTCTTCAACGGATAGATTTCAAGGATCACATATATGCAAAACATCTGTAGATGATAAGAACTAAGCAAGCATTGTACAAAATGCTGAAGAACACTCAACGCTCAAGTCTATGATCCAAAAAAGAGAAATCTTGCTCAGTTACTCAGTTCTTTCGAACAAGAGCTTAACGGCAACTGAGTAGCACCAATTAAGAACTCATCAACTACCAATCAAGTGAAGTAAGGAGTTCCAAGTCAGAAGGACTTGAAGAGTTCTAAAGTAAACTGTGAAGAACCAAGTCTGCTGGACTTGAAGAGTTCAAGAATGAACTGAGAAGTGCTTAGATTGCTGGTCTAGAAGGAATCTATGAGATTCAGAAAGTGTAAAAGATATCCTTAGTGGATTTCCTACTAGAAGAGTAGAAGAGTGGACTAGGAGATTTAAGTGCTCTGAACCACTTAAAACTGCTGTGTCTATTGCATACTTGCTATAACCGCTATAAATGTTATAACCGCCTCACTCTCATTAACTCACTATATCTTAAAAGGGAGACCAAACAAATCTTAATTCCGTTGTGTTTGAAAAATTATCAAAACTAACAAGGTAAAACGAAAAGAATTTTAAATATCTATTCAACCCCCCTTCTAGATAACTATTTGTTAGTTCCCAGTAGGCACAATAGATCTAGAAGGGGGGGGGGTTGAATATATCCTTTTTAATTTCAAATACTTTTCTCTTTTATTTTGTGTTGCTATTAAATTAGCATATGACAAACATAAGAATCTTTTCAAGCACAGCGGAATAAGTAAAAGATCCCCTTTATTGATATATTCTTAATCATACATACATTATTCGTAGAGTTAGTTCAGTTGTAAGTAGTTAAAACATACATAGCAGTTATAGTAGTTAATAGACATAATGTAAATGACATAATGTAAAAGACACAAGGGGTTTTAAGTGGTTCAGAGACTCAAGCTCACAATCCACTCTTCTGTTTTCAACTAGCAGGATTTCCACTAAGGAAGGGCAGCATCCTGAATCACTAAGATTCCTTTAAGGCCAGCAGCCTTGGGACTTCAGTTCACTAAGAACTCTTCAAGGCCAGCAGCCTTGGAACTCCTCTAGTTCCCTAAGAACTCTTCAAGCCGAGCAGGCCTGAAACTTCATTTAGTCCCTCTGGACAAGGACCCCTCAGACCCTGGCTTATGAGTTGTTTATTTGTTTGTTTGTTGGAGTTGGTGCTGAGCTGCTAATATGTCTTCATGCTATGAACATGTTCGGTACTTAGCAGCTTGGCGTGATCATCCTTGAAGTGCAGTTGAGTGTTGCATGATGCTCAGCTTCTTCAGTTACTCAACCACTTCGGATGACCCCTTGATGACTGGCTTGAAGATCGTTCCTCTTAATACACGATGGCTGCACATGATGGGTTTCTAAGATGACTGTAAGCTCTTCTGCTAGGTACTTAGAAACTTTCTCATGCTTGCCACCATGATGATGTTTGTGATCTCCCTTCTTGATACTTGATGTCTTCTCATGATGGACTTGCTAAGATGACTGTGAGCTCTTCTCTTTGGTACTTAAAGTCTTCCCATGATGGACACCAAGATGACATGATGCTCTTCTTTCTCTCGGCAGTTCAGAACACTCTTCAAGTAGTAGAACTCTCACTTTTACATTGTAGAACTCTCACTTATACTTCTTTCTTTGTCTGACTCTAAGTGTTCTTGGTGGATCGTAGAGTGAGCCTTCGGACTCACTATCTTATATGGTTTAGAACAGTCCACCGTTACTCCAAAACCTGGCAACTCCAGCAACCTTCGATCTTTGAAGCTCTAGCAGATTTATACTCCTTCCCAATCCTTCCGTTGGAAATTAGCCGTTGAAAGCTATTCAAATGTCTTCACAGATCTCGAGTTGACAGAGGTAGACTGCTGATGTGATAAGTCATACTTTCTCTGACATTGCAGTCTACTATTTCACCTACCCATCAAAGATGTCACTTTAATGTCTTGGGCAGGTCGAAGACTTTATTTCCTTCTTCGAATTTCTCGATCAGAGGTTGTCCTTTTGCATCGATGCTCTCAATAATCTTTTGTCCGAATATAACCCTTCAGATTGAACCGTTGCCAATGCTTCAGTCTTCAGCTATTTGAACTCTACGATTCTGATGCATGTCTTCAAGGACCTGATCGTAGAGTCATGTTGACTGGTATAGACCACACTACGATCTTGAAGAGTGTTGATTGGATCTTCAGTGTAGAACACTTTTTCCTTCTCTTGTTCAGTACTTCAACACTTTTGTTTGCTTCGACTGTTCTCAGATACCGATGGCTTGACTTCTTTGATCTGGCCCTTTCTGAATAGCAAGACACTTTAGATTTGTGGCACGTCCAGCTCGCTTTCTCCTGGTGATCTCCCGTTCACTTATCATCAATGGACTGACCCTAAGCTTAATCACTTTAGCCTTGTTATTCAGAGGCTGACCAGTATCTCTGTGCATATTCCATCAGTTCTTTCTTTGTTTGGTAAACACTACGATCTTGACTGCTTTCAAGATCGTTGACTTCTGTTCTCTTGTCAGCTACTGCACTTACTGACTTTCCTTAGTCAGCTACTGAAGTCTTCTTATGATCATCTTGTGGAAGACTTCATCTCGATTGGCTTCACAACTCAATCTTGATGCTGATTGGGTTGACGCTTAGATCTTCTGTTAGCTTGCATGCCATTCGTTGACTGCTCTCTGGTTTCCTTGGATGTTACATTGCAGTGCTGACTAGAGGCTTCATTTCTTTGGATATTCTGGGAGTGCTCATTAGTTGAGAATTATATTTGCTCTACGATTCTGCCTATGCATTGTGAGCACAACGATTGAGGTCATAGTTCTGTACTCTACGATTCAGTTTCGGCTGTGCAGACACTACGACTCCTAGATCAGATCTTGACACTCTATGATTTTTGCCTTGAGCTTGTTGTCTTTATCTGATCTTGCTCGACTATGATCTCTGCATGTAATCAATAGACTCTACGAACTCAGAGTGTGATCTATGATTCTTGACTTGGCTTCGGCATGAGTAGACTCTACAACTCTGAGTGTAGCCTATGTTTCTGACTTGGCTTCGACAAAGGTTCGATCGGCTCATAGGTAGGCTGTCTCTACGATTTTGAACATGACTCCCTCAGTAGACTTCGGCTCCGAGGAAGTTCTACTCGACACACTATGATCCTTCCTCATCTCTCCTGGCAGTCTAAGAACTTCGGGATCTACTATCCTGCAGACTATGATTCTGCCTCGACAGCTCTCGAGTTCTGCTTGACTCTCCTGGCATACTACGATTTTTGGTACAGTGCTCGACGATCAGACAAGCCTATCTATTACATCATAAGATCAACCTAACATGCTTGATCTTTCTATATTTATAGTCCTTGTACATCATTTCTTTTTAAGGACTTTACAAAGCTGTTTTGCTTATGTAGGATCATCTTAGCATACTTGATTAATTCATTCTAAGTCCTTATACACATGTTTCTATTATCTATCAAAGGACTTTACAGCTTTTCTTAATGCAAGCATACTTGCATATTCATTCATGTATATCATAATCAAATCATATGTAAATAGGAATATCATTCACATGTTTATTTCTGCCAATCTCCCCCTATTTGATTATGACAAAAACAATAAGTGCATATGCATGTATGAATGAATCTTATATACAGTGAGTAGCTGTATTTCTAAAACAGATAATTATGAATGTCATTTATAATAATATGAAAATTTATACATTAAGACATTTTACATCCTGGATCCAGAACATACCTAACTAGTAAGAGATGTACCTCTTTGGCTCCATATATGTTTCTAAGATGTCTGTTGATCAGCTATTCATATGTTTGTTCTACTTGCTCTTGCTCCCCTTGAGATGATGACCTTCTGTCTTTGATTAGCTCTCCTTCAGCGTCTTTCTTAACATGATCCCCCTTAGACTCTGCGATCATGTGATCATCATCTTTTGGCTCCCCCTCAGATGATAACTCTGCCTCTTCTTCAGTTGTCTGCTTCTTTGACTTCTTCTCTACTATCCTTCTGCTCTTCTTTGAGTGCCTCTTGCTCTGCCTCTTTATATGCCTCTTTTTCTCCCTTTTTTTGTCATTAATCATTTGGGAGAGCTGCCCCATGCTGGACATAAGCTGCTCCATCAGGTAGGAGGAGTTGACAACTTCAAACTTGAGTTCCTGTTGGCCTAGCTCAAGTTGCACTGAGAAAGATAGCTTTATGTCGTCAATCTTGTCAGAAAAGGCGTGGATCTGCTCTTCATTGGCCTTCTGTGCTCGTAGAGCTTCTGCCTTTTGATCTTGTATGACCATCAAATATATGTTATCTCTTTATTTGATTTTGAGAGATACATCAGCCATTGCAGTTTGAAATCTGTTTAGAAATGAATTATCTCCTTCTGCTCTCAACACCATTTTTGACTCTTCATTAATCTGAGATATCTTCTCAATCAGCACATTTGAATTCTTCATTAGTTCCTGCTCCACAAGATTTTGATCATCTGGTTGCGTAGCTTCGGGTTAAGCATCAGATTGAACTCTATGATTTTTATTCTTGGTTAAATTTTTGAAAGCTTGGAGAATTTGAATAATCGTTGAGTACCAATTGCTGGTTGAGGATAAGGGAATGTCAGATAGCAGTGTTTGAGCTGTTGGAAGCTTCTGATTTTGAATTTGAATAGTCTCAGCAGTAGAGTGAATAGACTCTACAATCATCTCCTTGATCATGTTTCTGCTTCCTTGAGAGACCACTCTATGATCACAGGGGATATAGTGATTTCCAGCATGGCGATAAACTTTGAAGTGGGGCTGGTTTGTGATCATCTTTTTAGTAAAGCTTTTTACCCTTGGGAAGTTTTGTGCCACCAGCTCCATGCTTGGAAAGTGAGAGTAGCATCATTTGAGATAGCTTCCATCTCCTTCAGTATGGGCCTTTAGCCATGGCATCCATTGGAAGAACCATCTCATTAGCAAGTCGTCAGGATTATAGAGAATGGTCGAGTAGTCTAGCTCCATGTTGTTCCAGTTTTTTAGCTATGTCAAAGGTAGTCATTCTTACTACCTTGAGCTGCTCATCTCCATAGTTCACCCATCTTTCTAGTGGAGCTTTTGGTGGTTCATTTGAGACTTCCACCACTATTCTTCTGTTGAATCTTGCTGGTGAGAGGACATGATAAGATTCTGGTTCATCTGATTCCTGATTTTCAGAATGGGAATCATCCTCCATTTCTTCTCTCTCGGAGTCTGAACCATCTTGATCATTTCCAGCAGTGAATCCTTCTTGCTGTATTTCATTCCCAGAACCTTCTTCAGCAAGATCTTCCTCTGATTCATCTTCTTCATTACTGGTTCCATTTTTAGCACTTTCATCATTTGATACAAACTCATCATCACTCATTTCAATGACAGCGTTGGAGTGATCACTTTTCTTCTTGGAAGCAAATTGAGCAAGTAGTCTGTAGCTCTTCCTTCTCCTTGGAGGTTCAGCTATGCGAGAGTCAGAATCTTCTTTCTCTTTAGATTCTGACTCCTCTGGTTTAACTGACAAACTTCCTTGGGGTTCAGCACTGACAGGGGCAGACCCTTCTTCTTTGGACTCATCACCTTTTGAGCCATCATGTGGGTTTTCAGGATTGGAGGGGACATGTCATTCTTCTCTTGAAACAACATTATTTGACCCATCATTTAGACTTGTTGGGGCAGTTTCATTTGGAGATGTAGTTTGGTCATCTTGAATCTCTTCTTCATCATCAGAGTGAATGCTCTGAGGATTAGCCACATGGCTTGAGCATTTCTCTTCATCAGCAGATGCTGAATTTTCATTCATTAATCTAGCTTCACCTTAACTGCTGGATTTGGTCTGTGGGGACTCAGCCTTGACATCTGTCTCCTTTTCTTCTGCTGACTCTACATCATTCTCTTCAACAGATGTACTATTTTGGGAAGCTGGGGCTGGTCTGTTTTCCACCTTAGCTTTCTTTCTTAATGGCTCTTGAAGTAGCCTGTTGCTTCTTCGCTTTGTGGTTTCAGCATTCAGGACTTTTTCTTCTTTATCCTTGTCCTTGGAGGAGAGACTTCTTGATGGGACCTTGGTTTTCTTTACACCTCTGGATTTCCTTCTGGTTGGTGTGATTTCTGCTGGTACAGAGTCATCAGACTCAGAGCTTTCTACCTCTTCTGTCTTCCTCTTCTTTGTAGAGGCCTTGCTACTGTTTCCAGTTGTCAGCCTTCTGTTCTCCTTGGGGGTTTTCTTCCAGTTCACAAATAGTTAAGGAGACATTACCTTGTGAACATTCAAAGGCTTTCCCTCATCATCCTTGATCTTCCTTCCTAGCTTCTTCTTCATCACAATACTCAGCAGTCTTCCATGAAACACCTTTGTCAGGGGTTTTCTATAGACTTCTTTAGCTCAGCCTTTTCTACCCACTTAGAGATATGGTCAAACAGGATAACTCCAAAGTTAATCTGCTTCTTTAGAACAATTGCTGACATTATCTTCAACTGTTGATCAAGCATCGTGTCATGTGTAGTGTCTTTGCACAGTATGGATTTTCCAACTATTTCAGCAAGGAACTCGTACTCTTCTGAAAACTCCTTCTTCTTCATGTCTTTCAGACTAGGGTTTCTTTGGTACCCTATGATCTCCTTTGCTTGTTCCGTATCGACATCATCAAGGTTCTTCATTCCTTGGTTAAGAAAACCTAGGCATTGATTGAGGTCAGAAGATTTCAGCTTTAGAGACTAACCTTTGACCTTGGTAGAATGGGTTCCAGAGTTTATGGAGGAGTTTGAGTAGAACTCTTTGACCAGATCAACGTCTACTCAAGTGCTAGCCTCAAGGCATTCTGAGAATCCATCTTTCTTTACAAGTTCGAGAATGTCTCTGAACTTCTTTTCGGATTTCTCAAACGACTTGGTTCCCAGCTGAATGCCAGTGATTAATCACCAGTTTTCCATTTGAGCAGCTCGAAGAATGTGGGTTTTTGATTTAGAGAGGTTTATAAGAGATGGCTGATTGTGATTTGGTAAAGGCTCTGGATGGTTAGTTGATTTTGGCTTTTGAGAGAGTTCTAGGGGGTTTGAAAATGGGAGGGAAAAAGGTTCGATGGTTTCTGATAACTGTTTGTAGATTTTAATTTATCTTTATGGTAGTTCCTTCTAACTTTGCATAACCAGTGATGTGTCAACCTACCATTGGTTGCACGATGTCCAGTAATGAGCTGTAACTCCCCATAACTTTTCAGTTAGATATTTCCTTTCAGAAGAGTAGACGTTTAATCGACGCGGCTTTGACCGTTGACCTTTTGATTCGTAAAGTAGCATGGTAAGGCAGCTATGGACTCTACGCTTTCCTTTGTTGACTCAACGATCAACTTTTGAGAGATGCTACAGTGTATGGCTTTGACTTTTATCCTCATTTTGATGCAGCATAGTTTGATCATTGATATATTCAAACTTATCTCCTCATTTTGAATGGTTGAGCAATTATCCAATTTTCCAAGCTCCTTGCAAACTGAAGTACCCTTTGGTAGGACTACGATCGTCGAGTTGTCTTCTACAATTGCTGAGGTTGCACTGCGATCGTGGAGTTCTCTTCAACCTCGACTCTACGATCGTTGACTGACTTGGTCCTTGGGATGAATTTGATCAAGCAATTCTTCTGGGTTAATGTAGCTCAGGAAGGGCCAACCTCTTAGAATGAGCTAAGGGTCAGGTTTGTCCCTGAGACACTTTCCAGATGAAGTACTTTAGTATTTATTTGCACTAACATCTCATTCGACCTTTTCTGGTTGGGAGGTCCTCTACCAACTTTAGACAATTTCATTCCTGAAATCGTGGTATCCTCCTGCTCTTACACTACGATCATATGTTTGATTGTAGGCACTTCACGATGTTGGGTTGGGTGGCTGAAAGATTATCAGTAGTACGTTTTGAGATGTTCCTACTGATTATGGATATTCATTTGGTTCATCAGCCAGAAAGTTTTGGGACTCTGTAGCTGGTACATTTCTTCATAGTATAACTCAGTGCTGTTGTTTCTCAACAGATCACTGTTCCCCATGGTTGATGCTGTCTTCCCAGATAGATGTGATTCCCTTTACTTTAGGTTCATTTGAAGGCAGCCTTGCATATCTCCTTCTGACTGGAATCATCATTATCACTTAAATCTCCTTGTATCGTAGACATGGATATTTTCAGGACTGATCACTCTACGATCATTTGATAGCCCTTCGAACGTAGTCTCCTTTGACAGTCTTGTGTTTGTGAAGTTCTGCTTCCACGATGAGTTCCTCTAGACTGATGCTCGATGAACCTTTGTTGTGAGCTTCCTTGAGGATTCTTCTCATATTGTTTGCTTTACTTGATTTGAGCATACAAGACCCTTTTCATCTTTGGTTGCATGGCCTGCTTCCATATACAGATTAACAGCCATGTGAGCTTCATTCAGTTTAGCTTAGTGAGTCTTCGAGGATAGGCTTGGACATATAGGAATTTTATCAGAATCATTTCTAAACAGTCCTTAGCCTTCTACTGGTTGAGTCTTCTTGACTGAAGTCTTCTGCTTCAGCATTCCTTAGTGTGGTTAAACAGACCAAGTACCTGCAGGTTAAATATATTTCTATTTTTGGTACCCACATTTAAATGGGTTCTGCTAGGTTAGTTTTCTAAACCCCTGTTCTTCTTATATTTGGATAATCATCACATTTATCACCAACAACATATTCATGCATAAAACCAATTTTTGATAATACATTTTGATATGCATGAAGGTGAGTGTGTGTAAGATTTGACATTTATTAACACTCTTTATCTTTGATGGTTTCATCATTTGTTGGGTCATGTTCACAATGTTTAAGTGTTCACAGAGTGAGAATCAACTCTACGATGTAGGAGTATCTAGTTGATTCATGGAGGTGATCAGTTTCTACACATCATCAAGATACTCTATTAGAACTGATCATACTCTGTGTGTTATCAATCACTTAGAGCAAGGATTTGTATATACTTACTAACCCACCAGCAAGGATTACTTCACATAGAATTAATTTGGCCTGTGATGCTCTTATAACCCATTTCAGGTTTCCTTCAAGGTGTCATCTTCAACCTAAAACTTAGATGGAGTGAAAGTTTATAGAAATTTGAGTTTTCATCCTCATGGTACTTTATCTCTTCACATTTTTAGGTAGATTATGACTTCTTGATAGAATACTGTTATGGTTCATAAGAAGGTGCATTAATGATGTACACATGTATAATAGTGAGGAACCGTACCTTTTTACTGTCAGTCTCTTAACAATCATTTATCTTAGATATACTGAGTTTAGGCATTGATGTGCATTGTGACGCCCCCAAAATAGGTATACATCACCTATTCTGAGTCGCCAAATACATGGTACAGAATACTAATACAATCTTTAATATACAACAAGAGAGCTGTGAGTTTTAATACAAATACTGTCTTTTAGACAATATCCACTCTCAGAATAAGTCCTCATTATATTTATTGTCACACTATTTAACAGAATAGTGAGGACTACTAATACTATCATCTGGTCCATCACTCCGTTTCCCGACTCGTCCCAGCTATATTCTCATTTTCTGAAGAGAACAGTGAAAGAAAGGGTGAGCTCAACTAGCCCAGTAAAAAATATTATGACTAAGATAATGCAGAATAAATTATCATTAGCCTTAAACAGTGTTAAATTGATACAATATAACAAACATCAAGTTTAACTTCAGCGGAACAAGTAATCCATTAAAAGAGTCAAGTAGAGAATAAAATCTACTATCTTTTATGATTTAAAAGGTTTTTCATAACTTTTATCGCTGGGACTCATCTTAATAAATAATCCACATCATCGAATCACCCCTGCACTACGGCCAAGGATATTCTTTAGTATCACGACCACAATTATCCATGCACTACGGGTCAAGAATATTTGTGTATTCATTAATGGTCATGATCATGCCAACAACTGTCCATCAATGCACTATGGGCCAATGAGGACTTTTACCACATCATTTGTAACATTACGGTCATGATTACACCAAATAATCCCTGGTCATAATCATACCAAGACCATCTATGCACTACAGGCCACAGATGACTTTCAAAAAAATATAAACATGATGACGATGACAATGAAATAAGAATTCAATAAAACAAGTTCAAGAATTAATTTATTCATGAACTAATAACGTCCAAATTGTCAACATGATACTTCTTTGTAGAGTAAAATTCAAGAATGGTCAGAAGAATATTTCCATGAAAAGATACTGGATGAAGCGTAAATATCAAGGATATTACACTAATTTCATGGAGTATAGAAGTCAAAATTTTAACCAACTGAGTATAATAAAGAATGGAATAACAAAAGAAATCACCATGCATGCGGTATTTCGCATAGACAAGTTATTCCAACAGAATAATAATAACGGAACCAGGTCAGGCGAAATTCGCACCGACAGGATGTTCCAACTGAATAATAAAGAATGGAATAACAACAGAAATCACCATGCATGCGGTACTTCGCATAGACATGTTATTCCAACAGAATAATAATAACGGAACCAGGTCAGGTGAAATTTCCACCGACAGGATGTTCCAACAGAATAATAAAGAATGGAACCAGGTCCGACATAAAACGCACAGATAGGATATTCCAACAGAATAATAAAGAATGAAATATTAGAAGAATTTCACCAAGTATAGGGTATCCCGCGTGTACAGGTTATTCCAACAGAATAATAAAGAATAGAATAACAGAAGTTCTCTTCATAAATAAGAAAGAAAGAATACCTCTTACGAGTACAACAAATAATATTTTCTACCTTAAGAAGAAGAGTACTGGATATATAAGTAGTGAAGTAGCAGGATACTTTTCTTCTTTCTCTCTATAGTTTATCTCTCTAGAGTTTCAGTGAATTCGTAAGAAATAATGAAGGAATGAGCTTCTATTTATAGAAAAATGGACTGCATAGTAACTAACTCATGAACGGTCCAGATCGATTTACTTTAATCTGACGGTCCATATTTAAAGCAAAATCTTTTAAATAAAATATAATATATTCTATTTATAATCTAATAAAACGAATAACTTTATAAAAAATTTTACTATGCAAACACTATGCAGACACTATGCATAATAAAATATAATATATTCTAATTATTATCTAATAAAACAGATAACTTTATAAAAGTATTCTGTTTTATATAAAAAGATTTTATTATTAGCCTAATAAAACGAAGAACTTTATAAAAGTATTCTATTTTGTATAAAAAGCTTTTCTATTTTATTACATTAATAATACCAATAAAACAAAAGTGAGTGACTTATCACATAAGCATCAATAATCAATACCGTTTGCTACTATGCAACCATATTTATTACTATACTTTTACTACAGAGTAGTTCAACAGTATTAATGGTAAAACTTCCGCCATTATTTTCAATAAAATATTTTTGTCGTTTTCTCAATCCGACAATAATTCTGTTATGGGGTCCACTAATGATTGTGCCGTCGTACAAATATTTCCTGTTAAAACGAATATTTCTCGACCAAACGAATATTATATAACAACTTGCGTACTTTCTAAAATTTATAAATATTACCCACAACTATAACATTATATCAATTTCACTCCATAATATTCAAAAATAATATTTATAGAAAATTCTTCTTTATTCAAAAAGTTGGGGTCTTACATGCATAGCTTCACATTTGCTTTTGACAGCTTGTTGCTCTTGTTGGCCTTTAATCAATCAGTAGTGGTCTTGCAGATATAGGCTAGGAGAATCTCAACATCTTTAGTTCTTTGACACCTTTCAGTTCACAAAATTTGCACCCAGCTGCAGGTTGGCCAGACACATATTTGATAAGATCTTCTTAATTCTCTGGATAAGCATTTCTTAGCATGTATGGCCTTTTCATCTTTCAGGCTGGAGTATGTTTGACCCTTTATCATTGATGTCTCTTGAGCTCTCTCGTCTAATCTTCAAACTACAAGATTGACTGCAGGCAAGGATTGGTCTTGTTGATGTGACAATCGAGGACATGGACCAATCTGAGCAGCTTCAGGTGTATATACACATTTAACCTATGCACAATATTTCCAACGTGTGAGCTCATCTGCATATAACAAGTTACTTACTACTAAACTAAGTTTAGAACAATGTTTGTGCCTGGGATCAGACTCAAAGCGATAAGCTTTTGAATATAGCATGAGAACCTGCTTTGATACCAATTGTTAGTTCCCAATAGGCACAATAGATCTAGAAGGGAGGGGAGGGGGTTGAATAGATCCTTTTTAATTTCAAATACTTTTTTCTTTTATTTTGTGTTGCTATTAAATTAGCATATGACAAACATGAGAATCTTTTCAAGCACATCGAAATAAGTAAAAGATCCCCTTCATTGATATATTCTTAATCATACATACATTGTTCGTAGAGGTAGTTCAGTTGTAAGTAGTTAAAACATACATAGCAGTTATAGCAGTTAATAGACATAATATAAATGACATAATGTAAAAGACACAAGGGGTTTTAAGTGGTTCATAGACTCAAGATTCTAATCCACACTTCTGCTTTCAACTAGCAGGATTTCCATTAAGGAAGGGCATCAACCTGAATCACTAAAATTCCTTCAAGGCCAGCAGCCTTGGGACTTCAATTCACTAAGAACTCTTCAAGGCCAGCAGCCTGGGAACTCCTCTAGTTCCCTAGGAACTCTTCAAGCCCAGCAGGCTTGGAACTTCATTTAGTCCCTCCGGACAAGGACCCCTCAGTACCTGGCTTCTGAGTTGTTTGTTTGTTTATTGGAGTTGGTGCTGAGCTGCTAAGATGTCTTCATGCTTTAAACATCTTCTGTACTTAGCAGCTTGGCATGATCATCTTTGAAGTGCAGTTGAGTGTTGCATGATGCTCAGCTTCTTCAGTTACTCAACCACTTCGGATGACCCCTTGATGACTGCCTTGAAGATCGTTCCTCTTATTACACGATGGCTGCACATGATGGGTTTCTAAGATGACTGTAAGCTCTTCTGCTAGGTACTTAGAAACTTTTTCATGCTTGCCACCATAATGACGTTTGTGATCTCGTTTCTTGATACTTGATGTCTTCTCATGATGGACTTGCTAAGATGACTGTGAGCTCTTCTCTATGGTACTTAGAGTCTTCCCATGATGGACACCAAGATGACATGATGCTCTTCTTTCTCTCGGCAGTTCAGAACACTATTCATGTAGTAGAACTCTCACTTCTACATTATAGAACTCTCACTTCTACTTCTTTCTTTGTCTAACTCTAAATGTTCTTGGTGGATCGTAGGGTGAGCCTTCGGACTTACTATCTTACATGGTTTAGAACAGTCCACCGTTACTCCAAAACCCGGCAACTCCAGTAACCTTCGATCTTTGAAGCTCTTGAATATTTATACTCCTTCCCAATCCTTCCGTTGGAAAGTAGCCATTAAAAGCTATTCAAATTTCTTCACAGATCTAAAGTTGACAAAGGTAGACTGCTGATGTGACAAGTCATACTTTCTCTAACATTGCAGTCTACTATTTCACCTACCCATTAGAGATGTCACTTTAATGTCTTGGGCAGGTCGAAGACTTTATTTCCTCCTTCTGATTTCTCGATCAGAGGTTGTCCTTTTGCATCGATGCTCTCAATAAGCTTTTGTCTGAATATAACCCTTCAGATTGAACCGTTGCCAATGCTTCAGTCTTCAGCTATTCGAACTCTACGATTCTGATGCATGTCTTCGAGGACCTGATCGTAGTGTCATGTTGACTGGTATAGACAACACTACGATCTTGAAGAGTATTGATTGGATCTTCAATGTAGAACACTTCTTCCTTCTCTTGTGCAGTATGTCAGGAATAAGCATGTGATGGCTATTCCTATTTCTATATGATTTGATTATGATATATATGTATATGAATGAATAATATGCAAGTATGCTTGCATTAAGAAAAGCTGTAAAGTCCCTTGATAGATAATAGAAATATATGTACAAGGACTTAGAATGAATTGATCAAATATGTTAAAAAGAAGTCGTAGTCTGCCAGGTGAGTCATGGTTATAAATACAGAAAGATCAAGCTTGTTAGGTTGATCTTATGATGTAATAGATAGGCTAGTCTGATCGTCGAGTACTGCACCAGAAGTCGTAGTCTGCCAGGTGAGTCAAGGTTAACTCGAGAGCTATCGAGGCAGAATAGGAGTATGTAAGATAGTAGATCTCAGAGTTCGTAGACTGCCAGGAGAAACGAAGAAGGATCGTAGTGTATCGAGAAGAGCTTCCTCGAGATCGTAGTGTGCTGAGGAAGTCATGTTCAGAATCGTAGAGACAGCCTGCCTATGAGCCGAACGATCATCTGCCGAAGCCAAGTCCGAAACGTAGACTACACTCAGAGTCGTAGAGCCTAGTGATGCCGAAGACAAGTCAAGGATCGTAGACTACACTCTGAGTTCGTAGAGTCCATTGAGTGCATACAGAGATTGTAGTCGGGTAAGATCAGATGAAGACAACAAGCTCAAGGCAGAAATCATAAAGTGTCAAGATCTGATCTCAAGATCGTAGTGTCTGCACAGCCGAAGCTGAATCGTAGAGTGAAGAACTACGACTCCAACAGAAGCGCTCACAATGCCAAGTCAGAATCGTAGAGCAGATACTGTTCTCAAAGAATGAGCACTCCCAGAATATCCAAAGGTACGCAGCCTCTGGTTGGCACTGCAAAGATGCATTCCATAGTAAGGGTACCAGAGAGCACTCAACGAATGACAAGCAGGCTAACGGTAGATCTCAGCACAAACCCAATCAACATTAAGATTGAGGTATAAGGCCATTCGTGATGAAGTCTTCCATATGGACATCCAAAGAAGACTTCAGAAGGTGACTAAGGAAAGTCAGCCTATGTAGTAGCTATCAAGTGTACAGAAGACAACGATCTTGGAAGCAACCAAGATCGTAGTGTGTGCCAAACAAAGAAGGAACTGATGGAAGGTGAATCGAGATACTGGTCAGCCTCTGAAGAGTAAGGCAAAAGTGATTAAGTGCTGGGTCAGTTCATTGATGATAAGTGAACGGGAGATCCCAAGGAGAAAGCAAGCTGGACGCGCCACAAATCTGAAGTGTCTTGATGTTCAGAAGGGGACCAGAGCAAGGAATTAGGCCATCAGTATCTGAGAACAGTCGAAGTAAACAGAAGTATTAAAACACTGCACAATACAAGGAAGAGGTGTTCTACATCGAAGATCCAATCAACACTCTTCAGGATCGTAGTGTTAACTCTACTAGTCAATGAGCAACAATCAACAAGACACTACGATCAGGTCCTTGAAGACATGCATCAGAATCGTAGAGTTCGAATACCTGAAGACTGAAGCATTGGCAATGGTTCAATCTGAAGGGTAATATTCGGACAAGTGCTTATTGAGAGCATCGATGCAAAAGGACAACCTCTGATCTAGAAATCAGAAGAAATAAAGTCTTCGACCTTCCTAAGACAATAAAGTGATACATCTGACAGGGTAGATGAAACAGTAGACTGCAGTGTCAGAAAAAGTATGATAAGTCACATCAAGCAGTCTACGTCAAGCAACTTGAGATCTGTGAAGATATTTGAATAGCCTTCAACGGCTACTTTCCAACGGAAGGATTGGGAAGAAGTATAAATGAGAAAGAGCTTCAAAGATCAAAGGTTGCTGGAGTTGTTGAATTTGGAGAGAAGGTTGACTGATCCAACCGAGTGATAGTGAGTCTGAAGGCTCACTCTACGATAAACCAAGAACACTCAGAAGTCAGATCAAGCAAGAAGTAGAAGTGTGAGTTCTACTATGTATAAGTGAGAGTTCTACTAAATGAAGAGTGTTCTGAACTGCAGAGAGAAAGAAGAGCATCATTCCATCTGGATGTCCATCATGGGATGACTCTAAGTATAATAGAGAAGAGCCTACAGTCATCTTAACAAGTCCATCATGAAAGGCATCAAGTAGCAAGAAGGAAGATCACAAAAGCCATCTTGGTGGCAAGCATAAGAAAGCTTCTAAGTACCTAACAGAAGAGCTTACAGTCATCTTAGAAGCCTCTCATGTGCAGCCATCAAGTACCAAGGAGAATGATCTTCATGGCAGTTCATCAAGGGGTCATCCGGAGTAGTTGAGCAACCTAAGAAGCTGAGCATCATATAACACTCAACTGCTCTTCAAGGATGATCAAGCCAAGCTGCTAAGGATAGAAGATGTTCAGAGCATGAAGACATCTTAGCAGCTCAGCACCGACTCCAACAATAAAAAACAAACAACTCAACGAAGCCATGGCCTGAGGGGTCCTTGTCCGGAGGGACTAAACAAAGCAGGGCCAAAAGGTCCATGTGCAAAGGGACTAAATAGAGTTCCAAGCCTGCTGGGCTTGAAGAGTTCATAGGGAACTAGAGGAGTCCCAAGGCTGCTGGCCTTGAAGAGTTCTTAGTGAACTGAAGTCCCAAGGCTGCTGGCCTTGAAGGAATCATAGAGATTCAGGGTGATGCCCTTCCTTAGTAGAAATCCTGCTAGTTGAAAGCAGAAGAGTGGATTAGGAGCTTGAGTCTCTTAACCACTTAAAACCCCTTGTGTCATTTATATTATGTCATTTACATTATGTCTATAACTGCTATAACTACTATGTATGTTCTAACTGCTTACAACTAAACTAACCCAACGAACAATGTATGTATGATTATGAATATATCAATGAAGGGAAATCTTTTACTTATTCCTCTGTGTTTGAAAAGATTCTTATGTTTGTCATATACTTAAATATGAACAATACAAATTAACCAGAAAAGTATTTGAAATAAAAAGGATCTATTCAACCCCCCTTCTAGATCTATTGTGACCTCTGGAAACTAACAATTGGTATCAGAGTAGGTTCTCATGCTATATTCAAAAGCTAATCCCTTTGAGTCTGATCCGAGGCACTAACATTGTTCTAAACTTAGTTTAGTAGTAAGTAACTTGTTATATGCAGAAGAGCTCACACGTTGGAAATATTATGTATAGGTAAAAATGTGTATACACCTGTAGCTGCTCAGATTGGTCCATATCCTCGATTGCTATATCAACAAGACCAATCCTAGCCTGCAGTCAATCTTGTAGTCTGAAGACCAGACGGGAGAAAGAGTGCAAGAGACATCAGTGACAAAGAGTAAAGCATTCATCAGCCTGAAAGTTGAAGAGGTCATGCGGACTAAGAAATGCTGATCGAGAGGAGAAAGAAGATCTTCTCAAACTTATGAGTGACCAACCAACAAATGGGTGCTATCTTTGTAAACTCAAAGATGTCAAAGATCTTAATGCTACGACTCTCTTGATCTACATCTTCAAGACCTCGACTGATTGATGAAAGGCCAACAAAAGCATTAAGCTGAAAAGAGAAAAAGTAAAAGCTATGCATATCAATACCTGAACTCATTATATCTAAGGTAAATGACTGTTAAAAAACTGACAGTAAAAAAGTATGGTTCCTCACAATTACTAATGTATACATCATATTTGCACCATCTTATGAACTATGACAGTATTCTGTCAAGAAGTCATAATCTACCTAAAAAGGTGAAGAGAGAAAGTAGTCTGAAGATGAAAAATTCAAATGTCTACAAACTTTCTCTTTAACCAAGTTTTAGGCTGAAGATGACATCTTGAAGAAAATATGAAATAGATCATAAGAGTATCACATACCAAATGAATTTTATGTTAAGTAATCATTGCTGATGTGCTAGTATATATGTACAAGCCTATGTTCTAAGTGTTTGATAACACACAGAGAATGATCAGTTCTACAAGAGGATCTTGCTGATTTATAGAAACTGATCACATTCATAAATCAACTAGATACTCATAAATTGTAGAGTTGATTCACACTCTGTGAACACTTAAACATTGTGAACATAACCCAGTAAATGATGAAACCATCATAGATATAGAGTGTGTCATTAATTGTCAAATCCTACACACACTCACCATCATGCATTTCAAAAATGTATTATCATAATATAGTTTCATGCATGAATATGTCTGTTGGTGATAAACATGATGATTATCCAGTTAAGAGGAATAGGGGTTTAGAAAACTAACTTAGCAGGACCAATTCAACAATGGGGACCATAAGTAGAAATATACTTAAACCTGCAGGTACTTGGTCAATCTGACTACACTAAGGAATGCTGAAGCAGAAGACTTCATTCAATAGGACTCAACCAACAGAAGGCTAAGGACTGTTCAGAGATGAGTCTGATAAGGTTCCTATATGTCCAAACCTATCCTTGAAGACCCTCTGAGCTAACCAGAATGGAGCTCACATGGCTGCAAATCTTTATATGGGAGCATGCCATGAAACAAAAGATAAAGAGGATTCTATGTGCCCATATCAAGAAAGACATGCTTTATTTAAAGGATCCTCAAGGGAAGCTCACAACAGAATATCATTGAGCTTAAGACAAAAGGAGTTCTTTACGAAGCAGAACTTCTCAAAACAAATGATTATCAAAGAAGACTACGTTCAAAGAGTTGTCGAATGATCGTAGAGTGATCAATCCTGAAAATACTCATCTCTACGATACAAGGAAAACTAAGCAACAATGATGATTCCAGTCAGAAGGAGAAATGTTTGGCAGCCTTCAAATGAACATAAAGAAGGAATCGCATCTATCTGAGAAGACAACATCAACAATGGGGGAGCAGTGATCTGTTAAGGAATAACAACACTATTAAACTTGGAAGAGATGTACCAGCTACAGAGTCCCAAAACTTTGTGGCTGATGAACCAACTGAAGATCCATAGTCAGTAGGAACGTCTCAAAACGTAATACTGATAACCCTTCAGCCACCCAATCCATAATCGTGAAGTTCCTACGTTCAAACACATGATCGTAGTGTAAGAGTAGAAGTACACCACGATTCCAGCAATGCAGATATCCAGAGCTGATAGAAAGACCTCCCCATCAGAAAAGGTCTAATGAGATGTCATTGAAAATCACTGCCTTAGTATTTCATCTAGAAAGCGCCTCAGGGACAAACCTGACCCTTAGCTAACTTTAAGAGGTTGGCCCTTCCTGAGCTACCTTATCCCAGAAGGAATGCTTGATCTAGTTCATCTCAAAAGAACCAAGTCAGTCAATGATCGTAGAGTTGAACTTTAAGAGGACTAAACGATTGTGGTACAAATTCAATGATCGTAATGCTATCTAAACGATCGTAGTGCAACCTCAGCGGCAGAAGAAGACAACTCGACGATCGTAGTCCTATCAAAGGGTACACCAGTTCACAAGGAACCGGAAGAATGAGACATCTGCTAAGCCATTAAAGTTGAGGAGATAAGTTCAAATACATCAGTGATTGAGCTATGCTGCATCGAAATAAGGAGGAAAGACAAAGCCATCCACTGCAGCATCTCCTAGAAGTTGATCGTTGAGTCAACAAAGAAAATCATAGAGTCTATAGCTGCCTCATCATGTCACTCTACGAATCAAAAGGTCAACGGTCAAATCCACGTCAATTAAATGTCTACTCTTCAAATAACTGAAAAGTTATGGGGAGTTACAGCTCATTACTGGGCAACGTGCAACCAATGGATAGTTGATACATCACTAAGTATGCAGAGTTAGAAGGAACTGCCATAAAGATGATTTCAAATCTGCAGACAGTTACCAAAAGATATCGAACCTTTCTCCCTCCCATTTTCAAAACCCTAGAAAGCTTTTAAAGAGCAAAATCAGTTAACCCTCCAGAGCCTTACCAAATCTCAGTCAGCCATCTTGCATAAATCTCTCTAAATCAAACACCCACAGTTTTTGAACGATTCAAATAGAAAACTGGCAAGTTATCACCGGCATTCAGGTTGGAACCAAATCGTTTGAGAAATCAGAGAAAAAGTTTATGTACATACTTAGACTCGTAAAGGAAACTGGGTTTTCAGAATGTCTCGAGGCGAGTACTCGTGTATACATTGACATGGTTAAGGAGTTCTACTCAAACGTCTCCATAAACTCTGGAACTCTATCTACCAAGGTTAAAGGTCATATTCTGAAGCTGAAATCTTTTGACCTTAATCAATACCTAGGTTTCCCTAGCCAAGGGCTGAATAACCTTGAAGATGTCAACATTGAACAAGCGAAGGAGTTGATGGGATACTAAAGAAACCCTAGTTTCAAAGACATGAAGAAGGAGTTCCCTGCAGAATGTGAGTTCCTTGCTGAAATTGTAGAAAAGTGCATACGGTGTAAAAACACTGCACATGAAACGGTGATTGATCAACAACTGAAGATAATGTCATCTATAGTTCTAAAGAAACAAATTGACTTTGGAGCCATTTTGTTTGATCAAATCTCTAAGTGGGTAGAGAGGGCTGAGAAGAAGCCATTAACCAATGTATTTCATGGGAGGTTGCTGAGTATCATTCTGAAGAAGAAACTAGGAGGGAAAATCAAGGATGATGAGGGAGAAGCCTTGAATGTGCACAAGGTGATGTCTCCACAGTTATTTGAGAACTGGAAGAAGAATTCCAAGGAAAACAAAAGGCTGACAACTAGGAGCAGCAGTAGAGCCTCTGCAAAAAAGTGGAAGATAGTAAAGACAGAGAGCTCTGAGTTTAGTAACTCTGAAGCAGCTGAAATCCCGCCAGCTAGGAAGAAATCAAAAGTGGTGAAGAAAGCTGGTAATGCTAAGAAAGCCCAGGCCCCACCAAGGAGAGTTTCCTCCATGAACAAGGATAAAGAAGAAAAGGCCCAAACTGCTGAAACCACAAAAAGAAGCAGTAGGTTACTTCAAGGGCCAGTCAACAAGAAAGCTAAGGTGGAAGACAAACCAGCCTTGGCTTCTCAAATCAATACATTTGCTGAAGAAAGGGACGTAGAGTCAGCAGAAGAGGAAGAAACAGAAGATGTGGTCCAGTCCCCACAGTCAGCATCCAGTAATGAAAATGAAGCTGATGTAATGAAAGAAAGTGCAGAAACTGTTGACAAAGAAGAATGCTCAAGCCCCATGGCCAATTCTCAGAGAAGCCACTCTGATGATGAAAAAGAAAGTCAAAGTGACCAAAGCGCATCCCCAAATACCACTTCCCTAAAGAGCCCAGAGAATGGGTCAGAAAATGTTGTTCAAGAAGAAGAAGAGAATGTCCCCTCAAATCCAGAAAGCTCTCATGATGGCTCAGAAAGTGATGAGTCCAAGAAAGAAGAATCTGCCCCTGTAAGTGCTGAACTCCAAAGAAGTATGTCTGTTGAGCAAGAGGAGTCAGAGCCTGACGAAGAAGAAGAATATGTGTCTCCAATAGTTGAACCTCCACGAAGAAGGAAGAGCTACAGGCTGCAAGCACAGTTTGCCTCCAAAAGGAACAGTGGCCATTCAAATGCCATCATTGAGTTGAGTGATGATGAGTCTGTATCCCCAGGAGAAAGTGCTGAAGATGAAGCCAGCAGTGAAGAAGAAAAATCTGAGGAAATACTTGCTGAAGAAGGTTCTGATAATGAAACTCAACAAGAAGGATTTTCTGTTGAAGATGATCAAGAATGTTCTAAACATGAAATGCAGCAAGAAGACCTCTCTGCTGAAGCTGATCTAAACGGTTCTGGTTCTGAGAAGGAAGAAGCAGGAAATGATTTCAACTCTGAAGATCAGGAATCAGAAAACTGAGAACTTCACCCTGTTCTCTCACCTGCAAGATTTATCAAGATAATAGTGGTAGAAGTTCCCAATGAACCATCAGAGACTCTTCCTGACAGATGGGTAAACTATGGAGACGAGCAGCTCAGAATAGTAAGAATGACTACTTCTGACTTAGTCAAGAACTGGAACAATATGGAGCTAGACTGCTCAACCATTCTCTATAACCTTGATGATTTGCTGATGAGATGTTTCTTCCATTGGATGCCATGGCTAAAGGCCTTTACTGAAAAAGATGGAAGCTACTTCAGTTGGTGTTACAAGCAGTTTCCAAGCATGGAACTGGTGGCTCAGAACTTTCCAAGAGTGAAGAAGTTTGCCACCAAGCTGATCACAAACCAGCCCCACTTCAAGGTCTATCGACATGCTGGAAATCTCTACATCCCCTACGATCGTAGATTGGATTCTGAAGGAAGAAGAGACATGACCAAGAAGCTGATCGTAGAGTCTGATCACTCTACTGCTGATGATGTTCAAATCCAAAACCAGAAGCCTCCTTATGATCAAGCACTGCTATCAGACACTCCATCATCATCCACAAGCAATTGATATTCCACGATTGTTCAGATTATCCAAACATTTAAAAATATGTCCAAAGATGACAATCGTAGAGTCCAATCTATTGCTCAACCTGAAGCTTCCAATCAAGAGGATCAAACCGCTTTGGAGCAGGAACTACTGAAGAGCTCTGATGATCTAAGCAAGAAGATATCTATGCTCACTAAAGAATCACAGAAGCAGACATCAGCAAGAGATGATTCTTTCCAGCACAAACTTCAAGCTATCATGGCTGATGTATCTCTCAGACTCCAAGAGAGAGATAACATCTATCAGAAGGCCATATAAGATCAGAAGGCAGATGCTCTACAAATTCAGAAGACCAACGAAGAGCAGATTCAAGCCCTATCTGACAAGATTGATGACCTAAAGCAAACTTTCACAGTGCAACTTGAGCTGGGCCAGCAGGAACTCAAGTTTGAAGTTGCCAACTCCTCCTACCTGATGGAGCAGCTTATGTCCAACATGGAGCAGCTCTCTCAAATGATTGATGATAAAAAAGGGGAAAAAAAGAGGCATAGAAAGAAGAGGAGCAAGAGGCACCAAAAGAAGAGCAGAGGGTTAAGGGAGAAGAAGTCAAAGAAGAAGAAAGTAGCAGCAGATAATGAATCATCATCTGAGGGGGAGCCTAAAGATGATAATACCAAAATCGCAAAAGCTGAAGGGGAGCCAGATCAGAAAGGTGATGAAGGGGAGCCAATCAAATATAGAAGGTCATTATCTGAGGAAGAGCAAGAGCAAGAAGCAGAAACAAATGAGTAGCTGATCAACAAGCATCCTGGAAACACACATGGAGCCAAGGAGGTACATCTCTAACCGGTTAGGAATGTTCTGGATCCAGGATGTAGAATGTCTTAATGTATAAATTGCCATATCAATATAAATGACATTCATGATTAACTGTCTTAGAAATACAGTTGCTCACTGTATATAAGATTCATTCATAACATACATATGCACTTATTATTTTTGTCATAATCAAATAGGGGGGAGATTGTCAGGAATAAGCATGTGAATGCTATTCCTATTTATATATGATTTGATTATGATATATATGTATATTAATGAATAATATGCAAGTATGTTTGCAATAAGAAAAGATGTAAAGTCCTTTGATAGATAATAGAAATATATGTACAAGGAGTTAGAATGAATAGATCAAATATGTTAGGTTGATTCTACATGAGCAAAACAGCTTTGTAAAGTCCTTAAAAAGAAATGATGTACAAGGACTATAAATATAGAAAGATCAAGCTTGTTAGGTTGATCTTATGATGTAATAGATAGGCTAGTCTGATCATCGAGTACTGCACCAGAAGTCATAGTCTGCCAGGTGAGTCAAGGTTAACTCGGGAGCTATCGAGGCAGAATAGGAGTATGCAAGATAGAAGATCTCGGAGTTCGTAGTAATGTTCAGAATCGTAGAGACAGCCTGCCTATGAGCCGAATGATCATCTGCCGAAGCCAAGTCTGAAACGTAGACTACACTCAGAGTCGTAGAGCCTAGTGATGCCGAAGCAAAGTCAAGGATCGTAGACTACACTATGAGTTCGTAGAGTCCATTGAGTGCATACAAAAATCATAGTAGGGAAAGATCAGATGAATACAACAAGAACAAGGCAGAAATCATAGAGTGTCAAGATCTGATCTCAGGAACGTAGTGTCTGCACAGCCGAAGCTGAATCGTAGAGTGTAGAACTACGACTCCAACAGAAGCGCTCACAATGCCAATTCAGAATCGTAGAGCAGATACGATTCTCAAAGAATGAGCACTCCCAGAATATCCAAAGGTACGATGCTTCTGGTTGGCACTGCAAAGATGCATTCCACAGTAAGGGAACCAGAGAGCACTCCACGAATGACATGCAAGCTAACAGAAGATCTCAGCACAAACCCAATAAGCATTAAAATTGAGGTGTAAGGCCATTCGTGATGAAGTTTTCCACAAGGAGATCCAAAGAAGACTTCAGAAGCTGACTAAGGAAAGTCAGCCTATGCAGTAGCTATCAAGTGTACAAAAGACAATGATCTTGGAAGCAACCAAGATCGTAGTGTGTGCCAAACAAAGAAAAAACTCATGAAAGGTGAACCGAGATACTGGTCAGCCTCTGAAGAGCAAAGTTAATGTGATTAAGTGCAGGGTCAGTTCATTGATGATAAGTGAACGGGAGATCACAAGGAGAAAGCAAGCTAGACGCGCCATAAATCTGAAGTGTCTTGATGTTCAGAAGGGGACCAGAGCAAGGAACTAGGCCATCTGTATCTGAGAAAAGTCGAAGAAAACAGAAGTATTGAAGCACTGCACAATACAAGGAAGAGATGTTCTACATTGAAGATCCAATCAACACTCTTCAGAATCGTAGTGTTAACTTTACTAGTCAACGAGCAATAATCAACAAGACACTACGATCAGGTCCTTGAAGACATGCATCAGAATCGTAGAGTTCAAATACCTTAAGACTGAAGCATTGGCAACGGTTCAATCTGAAGGGTAATATTCAGACAAGTGCTTATTGAGAGCATCGATGCAAAAGGACAACCTCTGATCTTGAAATCAGAAGAAATAAAGTCTTCAACCTGCCCAAGACAATAAAGTGATACATCTGATAGGGTAGGTGAAACAGTAAACTGCAGCGTCAGAAAAAGTATGACAAGTCACATCAAGCAGTCTACGTCAAGCAACTTGAGATCTGTGAAGATATTTGAATAGACTTCAATGGCTACTTTCCAACGGAAGGATTGGGAAGAAGTATAAATGAGAAAGAGCTTCAAAGATCAAAGGTTGCTGGAGTTGTTGAATTTGGAGAGAAGGTGGACTGATCCAACCGAGTGATAGTGAGTCTGAAGGCTCACTCTACGATCAACCAAGAACACTCAGAAGTCAGATCAAGCAAGAAGTAGAAGTGTGAGTTCTACTATGTAGAAGTGAGAGTTCTACTACATGAAGAGTGTTCTGAACTGCCGAGAGAAAGAAGAGCATCATGCTATCTGGATGTCCATCATGGGACGACTCTAAGTATAATAGAGAAACGCCTACAGTCATCTTAGCAAGTCCATCATGAGAAGGCATCAAGTAGCAAGAAGGGAGATCACAAAAGCCATCTTGGTGGAAAGCATGAGAAAGCTTCTAAGTACCTAACAGAAGAGCTTACAGTCATCTTAGAAGCCTCTCATGTGCATCCATCAAGTACCAAGAAGAATGATCTTCAAGGCAGTTCATCAAGGGGTCATCCGGAGTAGTTGAGAAACCTAAGAAGCTGAGCATCATGTAACACTCAACTGCTCTTTATGGATGATCCAGCCAAGCTGCTAAGGATAGAAGATGTTCAGAGCATGAAGACATCTTAGCAGCTCAGCACCGACTCCAACAACAACAAATAAACAACTCAACGAAGCCAGGGCCTGAAGGGTCCTTGTCCGGAGGGACTAAACAAAGCAGGGACAAAGGATCCTTGTCCGAAGGGACTAAATAGAGTTCCAAGCCTGCTGGGCTTGAAGAGTTCCTAGGGAACTAGAGGAGTCCCAAGGCTGCTGGCCTTGAAGAGTTCTTAGTGAAATGAAGTCCCAAGGCTGCTGGCCTTGAAGGAATCGTAGAGATTCAGGGTGATGTCGTTCCTTTGTGGAAATCCTTCTTTTTGAAAGTAGAAGAGTGGATTAGGAGCTTGAGTCTCTGAACCACTTAAAACCCCTTGTGTCATTTACATTATGTCTATAACTGCTATAATTGCTATGTATATTCTAACTGCTTACAACTAAACTAACCCAACGAACAATGTATTTATGATTATGAATATATCAATAAAGGGGAGTCTTTTACTTATTCCGCTGTGTTTGAAAAGATTCTTATGTTTGTCATATATTTAAATATGAACAATACACATTAACCGGAAAAGTATTTGAGGTAAAAAGGATCTATTCAACCCCCCCTTCTAGATCTATTGTGCCCTCTGGGAACTAACACAATAATTCAACAATTTTGTTTGCTTCGACTGTTCTCAGATACTGATGGCTTGACTTCTTTGATCTGGCCCCTTCTGAATAGCAAGACACTTCAGATTTATGGTGCGTCCAGCTCACTTTTTCCTGGTGATCTCCCGCTCACTTATCATCAATGGACTGACCCTACGCTTAATCACTTTAGCCTTGTTCTTCAGAGGCTGACCAGTATCTCTGTGCACATTCCATCAATTCTTTCTTTGTTTGTCAAACACTACGATCTTGACTATTTAACAGAATAGTGGGGACTACTAATACTATCATCTGGTCTATCACTCCGTTCCCCGACTCGTCACAGCTATATTCTCTATTCCTGAAGAGAACTGTGAAAGAAAGGGTGAGCTCAACTAGCCCAGTAAGAAATATTATGACTAAGATAAAACAGAATAAATTATCCTTAGTCTTCAATAGTGTTAAACTGATACAATATAACAACCATCAAGTTTAACTGCAGCGGAACAAGCAATCCTTTAAAAGAGTCAAGTAGAAAATAGATTCTACTATCTTTTATGATTTAAAAGGTTTTTCATCACTGTTATCGCTGGGACTCAGCTTAATAAATAATCCACATCATCAAATCACCCCTGCACTACGGCCAAGGATATTCTTTAGTATCACGACCACAATTATCCATGCATTACGTGCCAGGAATTTTTGTGTATTCATCAATGGTCATGATCAGGCCAACAACTGTCCATCAATACACTACGGGCCAATGAGGACTTTTACCGCATCATTCGTCATATTACGGTCATGATTATACCAAATAATCCCTGGTCATAATCATACCAAGTCCATCTATGCATGTAAGCGAAAGATGACTTTTAACAAAATATAAACATGAGGATGATGACAATGATATAAGAATTCAATAAAACAAGTTCAAGAAGTAATTTTCCAGGAACTAATAACGTCCAAATTGTCAACATGATACTTCTTTGTAGTTTAAAATCCGAGAATGCTCAGAAGAATATTTCCATGAAAAGATGCTGGATGAAGCGCATATATAAAGGATATTCCACTAATTTCATGGAGTATACAAGTCAAAACTTTAACCAACTGAGTATAATAAAGAATGGAATAACAAAAGAAATCACCATGCATGCGGTACTTCGCATAGACAGGTTATTCCAACAGAATAATAAATAACGGAACCAGGTCAGGTGAAATTCGCACCGACATGATGTTCCAACAGAATAATAAAGACGGAACCAGTTCCAGCGTAAAACGCACAGACATGATATTCCAACAGAATAATAATAAAGACGGAACCAGGTTCGGCGTAAAACACACAAATAGGATATTCCAATAGAATAATAAAGACGGAATCAGGTCCGGCGTAAAACGCACAGACAGGATATTCTAACAGAATAATAATGAATGGAATAACAGAAGAATTTCACCAAGTATAGGGTAGCCCGCGTATACAGGTTATTCCAATAGAATAATAAATAATGGAATAGCAGAAGTTCTCTTCATGAATACAAAATAAATAATACCCATTACCGTAAAAGAAATTGGATATAAGAGTATGGAAGTAGCAGAATACTTTTCTATAGTTTCTCTATAATTTCTCTCTCTGGAGTTTCAGTGAATTCGTAAGAAATAATGAAGGAATGAGCTTCTATTTATAGAAGAATGGAAAGACACTGTGTTAGGAATCAATAATTATGCAAATTTACTTATGATAATTTTGATAACTCAAGATGCAAATTTTTCAAACCTTCAACCAATAAGAATAAAGCAAAAATAAAAATACATATATATATATATATATATATATATATATATATATATATATATATATATAATACTAACTACCTCTTTTATAAATCAACTTCATTCCCCCACCATTTCCCACTCATATAATAAACATATATACTATAATCATACACACATCACTTTCACTCTTTCTTTTCTCCCACCACTTTCCACTCACACACATATTATATTATATATATACACACACATCACAACCTTAAATACATAAAATCCCTCCCCTATACGTATCTCTCTCCCACCCCCATTTTCAAAATTAGTTTTTCAACACATATGGGCCCCACATGTGGCCCTCACATGTGGGCCCCACTTTTAAATAATTTTCTATCGATTATTTTGAAAAATGGATAAATGGGGGTCCATAAAATAAGCAAAACTTCATAAAAATTACCTTAATAATTTTAACAACATTTATCACCTTTATTATAATTCACAATATTAATCGACCAGGTCATTCCCAGGAAAGAGGGGGCTTTCCAATAAGGATTTCTCCCTATTGGCGCGCAATTAGATGACCAAACCTCTCTCTGACAGAACTTCTAGACATCGTTAATATTGCAAATAATAATATTAATAACTTTGTCGTCTCAATTATTGATTTAATAATATATAAAATATCGACAATAATTGAATCAAATAACGTGAGATACTACTATGCACCAATTACTATAGCAATAATTGAACAAAATTGAGTGACTTCTCACGTAAGCATCAATAATCAATACTGTGTGCTACTATGCAAACACGCGTATTACTGTACTTTTAACACCGGGTGTTTCAACAGTTAACGGTAAAACTTCCGCCGTTATTTTTATAAAGTATTTTTGTCATTTTCTTAATCCGACAATAATTCCATTGTGGGGTCCACCAATGATTGTGCCGTTGTACGAATATTCCCTGTTAAAACGAATATTCCCCGACCAATCGAATATTATAAATCAACTTGCGTACTTTGCAAAATTTATAAATATTATCCACAACTATAACATTATATCAAATTCATTCCATAATATTCAAAAATGATATTTATAGAAAATTCATCTTTATTTATAAAAGTTGGTGTCTTACAACCTCCCCTTCTTATGAAATTTTGCCCTCGAAATTAGGGTACGTACCTAGTATGTCGAAGAGGTAAGGATACCTTGATTTCATTTCAGATTCTAACTCCCAGGTCATTTCCTCAACATCGTGGTTTCTCTACAAAACTTTGACTTGAGATATAACCTTGGAGCGTAAAATATGTTCCTTCTTATCCAAGATTTGAACAGGTACCTCTTCATACGTTAAGTCTTCCGCTATTTGGTCCGGTTCTAACTCAATAGTGTGGTTCAGATCTTTCACATATTTACGTAATATGGATATGTGAAAAACGTTATGAACACAAGACATACTTGGCGGTAAAGCAAGTCTATAGGCTACAGTTCCTACTCGATCGAGGATTAAAAATTGGCCAATGAATCGAGGTTTAGCTTTCTTCTCTTTCCAAATCTTGTAACTCCTTTCCATGGAGCAATACGTAACAACACATGATCTCCAATATCGAATTCTACGTTATTTCGATGAAGATCAACATAACTCTTTTGTAGATCTTGTGAGGTTTTTATACGTTGCCGGATCGTTTGAATCTTTTCCGTAGTCATACGTACTAACTCCGGTCCCAACAACGTTGCTTCACCCACCTCATCTCAGCATACTGAAGAATGACACTTTCTTCCATACAACGCCTCGAATGGAGCCATGCCAATACTTATTTGATAACTATTGTTGTATGCAGTCTTACAATCTCTTTTATGTACATACGAGCAAGACGTTCAAGTGTATAAGTTTCTCATATTGGTAAGAAATGAGCATACTTATTCAATCTATCAACAATGACCCAAATTACATCTATGCCTTAAGAAACCTTGGGAAGACCAGTAACGAAATCCATGGTAATGTGCTCCCACTTCTATTCTGGAATTTCAAGTGGTTACAATGGACCTTTTAGTAGTTGATGCTCCGCCTTGACTCGTTGACAAGTTAGACACCTTGAAATAAACAGCACTATCTCTATCTTCATATTGCTCCACCAAAATGTATGACGAAGATCACAATACATTTTGGTACTTCCAGGATGGATTGCAAATGGTGTGTTGTGCGCCTCCATCATGATTATATACTTTAAATCAGGGTCGTTGGGAACACAAAGTCTGGAGTTGACTCGAAGTATTCTTTCTTCATCAATTCTTGCTTCCGGCATAGCACCTTCTTGTACTTTCTTCCTCATATGCATCAACTCCAGGTCGGTAGTTTGAACAACTTTAACTTTACCAATTAAAGTCGGTTCTACTCGTATGTTCGCCATCATCACATGGGTCCCTAGAGTCTTTAACTCTATCTCTATCCTTTGTAAGTCACACAAAATGGGCCTTTGCGTTGACAATATCGTACTCGTACTTGCATATGATCTTCTACTCAATGCATCAGCTACCATACCACGTTCGCTTTTCCAGGATGGTATTAGATGGTATGATCATAATCTTTCAACAGTTCAAGCCAACGTTGTTATCGCATGTTGAGTTCCTTTTGAGTGAAGAAATATTTGAGGCTTTTATGATCCGTAAAGATCTCTACTTTCTCTCCATACAAGTAATGCCTCCAAAATTTAAGTGTGAAGACAACAGCTGCCAACTCTAGATCATGAGTAGGATAATTCCTCTCATATTCTTTGAGTTGTCTTGAGGCATAGGCTATGACTTTACAATGTTGCATGAGAACACATCCTAACCCTTTGCCCGAAGCATCACTGTAGATGACAAATCCCTTCGAGCCAGATGGTATTGTCAGAACAGGTGCTGAAATGAATCTCCTCTCGAGTTCTTGAAAACTCTTCTCACATTCCTCATTCCAACTGAATTTTGTATCTTTTCGAGTCAGCTGAGTTAATGGAGTATCTTTACAACTTTTGTATCAAAGGACTTTACAGCTTTTTTTAATGCAAGCATACTTGCATTTTCATTCATGTATATCATAATCAAATCATATGTAAATTGGAATATCATTCACATGTTTATTCTTGACACTATTGTGCCTCCGGGTACTAATAATTGTTATCAAAGAAGGTTCTATTATATATCCTACAAAGCTTAAGTAGATCCAATGGCACACTTACCAAGCGAATCAAAGACTGGAGGAGCAGCAAGCCAGCTATGTGCAACAAAGATAAATTCGCTAACTGGAAAGTTCGGATGCAAGCATACATGGATTCAATAGATGAAGATCTATTTGAAACTGTTCAGAATGGGCCCTACGTTCTTACAAAGCTTTCACCAACTATAGACGACCCAAACAGAATATTGATCAAGGTCAAAGGAGAATGGACAGACAACGAGAAGAGAGCTGTTCAACTCAACAAAAAGGCCAATAACATTTTGTTCCAATCCTTAGAAGATGATCTGTTCTAAAACGTGGACATCAACAAAACAACAAATGATGTTTGGGAAGCATTGCTCATCATGCATGAAGGAACGGAAGAAGTTAAAGAAAACAAACAATCTCTCCTGACACAACAATATGAAATGTTTGCACACATTCAAGGAAAAAATGTCACTGCCACTTACGAGAGATTCAATGTTCTACTCAACTCTCTATGAGCCTATGGAAAGATCTATCCAAATAAAGATCTAATCATAAAGTTCATGAGAGCCTTACCAAGCAAGTGGGATACCAAAACCACTGTTATTAGAGAGTCAAATAATCTCCATGAGATGATTGTTCAACAGTTATATGGAAACCTACTTACATACGAACTGGAGCTGACTCAACGAACAGAAACTGTATCTTAAGGAAGAAAGAAGTATAAGGGTGTTGCGCTCAAAGCAACTGACAAAACCTCCAAATTCGATACTGAAAATGACTCTGACTATGATGAAGATGATGATGAGGACTTTGCAATGCTGGTGAAAAGACTCAGAAGGTTCATGCGTCAAGGAAGAATCATTAAACCAAAGAAAGTTAACAACTACAGCAGCCAAGAGCAAATAAATGATCTATGCTTCAATTACAAGAAGCCTGGTCATTTCATTGCAAACTGCAACAAACCTCTCAGAGAAGAACTAAAGAAGAAATCATATCCAAAGAAGGAATTCAAAGGCAGCAAAAGGCCTCAGAAGAAAGATAAAGGCCTTGTAGCTGGACGATCGTGGAGTGACTCAGACGATGACTCAACTCCCAAATATGGAGATGATGAAGATCCTCAAATGGCAAATCTTTTCTTAATGGCCAAGCATGAAAATGACAAACAGAACTCCAGCATACATGAAGTAAGTATAGATGAGGTATTTGAATTCAACTCTCCTGATGTAGACATTAATGATTAAAGAATTGCACTGCATGGCATAACATCTGATATGCATCAATACATGAAATGGTTTAGAGTTCTATTTAAGGACTATTCACTTCTTTAAAAAGAGAAAGATAAAGTTTAAGAAGAACTGGAAACATCCCTTCTAAGTACTGACTCTCTCTCCAAGTTTGAAGCTGAGAATATGCTCTTAAAACAGACCAATGAGCTCAATGCACAAAGAGAGTCAAGTCTAACCTCTAAAATTGAGGAAATAGAAAAGATAATATCTATATGGAATAAACCATCTTCATCCATGGACTCCCTGATCTCTAGCCAGAGAAGTGTTTGGAAAAGGTAAAGGAAACTAGCACTAGTGATGCCTCAAGTTTTAGTAGAGGCATTATATTTGTGAAATCCTCATAAGAAGGATGAGCCAGTCCACCCCTGCTGTATTGATTCAATTCACATTCCAAGGAGTGAAGGATCTCATACTGGTCTGGGTTTCAGAAAAGAGAAGAGTAACCCAACCACTACTCTCCAACCTCGAAAGATCGTAGAGTCGAGTAAAATTAACTTCACGAACTAACTGGGAAGGAATAATAGAGGAAAGGTACATTCCTCACAAATCATGAAACACAAGAACACATGGAAGAAGTAAAATCGGTTTAACAGAAGGATAACCAAAGATCCACAAAAGTCAAAATGGAAGAAGAATCCTCATACACAAACAAACATGCATCATATTAGATGTTTTGTGTGCACTAAGGTTGGTCACAAGGCTGAAAAATGCAATTATAATCCTATGCATGTGAGACCCAAAATCAAGCAAATTTGGGTTCCCAAGGGTACTAACAAAGTAGTACACATGCAAGTATGGGTACCAAAATGAAAGTTTAATGTTGCCACAGGAACAGAGCTCCACGATCACAACCTGGTATCTGGACAGTGGATGCTCAAGGCACATGACTGGGAACAAAGTCCTTCTGTCTAACACAATAGAAAAGGAGGGTCCCTCAGTCATCTTTGGAGACAATGGCTCTGGCAAGACAAGAGGATATGACTCAGCTGGGAATGGTGCAGTGTCCTTCAGTAAAGTGGCCTATGTGGAAGGAATACAACACAATCTTCTGAGCATTAGCCAACTCTGCGAAAAGGGTCATCAAGTAACATTCCTCAACAATCAATGTCAAGTCAGAGATTTGAAGACATCTGCTATAAAGCTAACCGCTACAAGAGAAGGAAATGTTTATACAGCAAATCTTGGACAACTAAGCTCAGACGAGACAATATGCTTTCTAGCTAAAGCATATGAAGAAATGAGCTGGCTATGGTATAAAAGACTGTCTCATCTCAACTTCAAGAGCATGCCCAAAATGGCCTCAAAAGATCTAGTTGCAGGCTTACCCAAGTTCAATTTCATCAAAGAAAGGTCGTGCAATGCCTGTCAGCTTGGAAAGCATACCAAAAGCTCATTCAAGAGCAAAGCTGCCAGCTCAATTGACAAGCCACTTCAGCTGCTTCACATGGATCTATTTGGGCCAATTCCAACAACGAGCCTTGGAGGGAAAAGATACTCATTAGTCGTAGTGGACGATTACACCAGATTCACATGGGTATTCTTTCTAACCTCAAATGATGAAACGAGCTCCCAACTGATCAACATGTTCAGACTAGTGCTGAAAGAGAAAGTGGAGAAAGTCAAGGCTATAAGGAGTGATCATGGCAGAGAATTCAACTTCTCAGAAATAAACCAGCTCTGCACATACAATGGCATCAGTCATAATTTCTCAGCTCTACGAACTCCTCAACAAAATGGAGTAGCTGAGAGAAAGAACAGAACGTTGATAGAGGCTGAAAGAACTCTGCTAGCAGGAGCCCATCTTCCTGAATACTTCTGGGTAGAAGCTGTCAACACAGTATGCTACACTCAGAACAGATCACTGATAAACTCTACAATTAAGAAGACTCCCTACGAATTGTGGAAAGGAAGAAAGCCAAATGTCAGCTACTTCCATGTATTCGGTTGTGCATGCTACATTCTCAACAATGGGAAGCGGTACTTGACAAAGTTCCAACCCAACTCAGACGAAGGAATCTTTCTTGGGTATGCCACAGACGGTAAAACCTTCAGAGTGTTCAGCAAAAAGACACTGAGTGTTGAAGTCTCGATCCACATCATCTTTGATGAAACAGACTTGGACAAAACAATGTCTCAAGACACTACGAACGACTGTTCAGACACTAAGAACGAGGTCATTGAGCTCAACACTACGATCGTAGTTCCAGACAGCGAAATCGTTGAGCAAGGGAATGAGATCGTAGAGAGGCCTACGCAAGACAATGAACCCCCACATCAAGAAGCAGAAATTGATCTCGAAGATATCAGATAAGAAGGCATCAGGATAGATGTCCTAACAGGAAATAGATGGGCAAAAGATCACACTCAAGACCTAATCATTGGAGATCCTAGTGCAATAGTCAAAACAAGAGCTGCCACCCAAAATGAATGTTTCTATCTAAGCTTCCTGTCACAAATGGAACCTAGGAAGATAGATGATGCTATGGAAGACTTCAGCTGGATAGAAGCCATGCAGGAAGAACTTAATCAGTTTGAAAGAAATAAAGTATGGAGATTGGTACCAAGACCAAAGTGTCATCCTGTCATTGGAACCAAGTGGGTCTTCAGAAATAAGAAGGATGAAGATGTAGTAATAACCAATAATAAAGAAAGACTAGTGGCCAAGGGTTACTCTAAGGAAGAAAACATTGACTACGATGAGACATTTGCACATGTTTTCAGACTAGAAGCCATCAGAATGTTCCTTGCCTTTGCTGCTCACATGAAATTCAAGGTCTTTCAGATGGATGTCAAAAGTGCATTCCTGAATGGTGAACTTCAAGAAGAAGTCTATGTAGAGCAACCTCCAGGTTTTATTAATCCATATCTTTCTAAATATGTTTATAGATTAGACAAAGCCTTATATGGTCTTAAACAAACACGTAGAACATTGTATAAAACACTAACTAATTTTCTTATTGAAAATGGGTTCACTAGAGGTAGAGTAGATACCACATTATTTCTTAGAAAGCATAAAGACAAAGTCTTATTAGTTCAAATATATGTTGATGACATTATTTTTGGATCTACTGATAAAAAGTTACGCAATATATTTTCCAAGCTTATGCAGAGCAAGTTTGAAATGAGCATGATGAGTGAGCTGAACTTCTTCCTTGGACTACAAGTGAAGCAGAATAATGAAGGAATCTTCATAAACCAAGCCAAGTACATTAAAGACTTACTTAAAAAGTATGGCATGGAATCAGCCTCTCCCATGAAAACCCCAATTGCTCCAGTAACCAAGCTTGACAAAGATGAAAAAAGTAAAAGTATTGACATTACTCAATACAGAGGTATGATATGCTCTCTTTTATATCTGACTTCCAGTAGACCAGACATAATGTTTGCAACATGCATATGTGCTAGATTTCAAGCTAATCCTAAGGAATCACACTTAACTGCTGTAAAAAGGATTTTCATGTACCTCAAGGGCACACCTCACTTGGGGCTTTGGTATCCCAAACAGTCCTCATTTGAACTAACAGGATATACAGATACTGACTTTGCAGGTTGCTAAATAGACAGAAAAAGTACCAGTGGCACTTGTTAGCTGCTAGGAAATAGACTTGTGTCCTTGTTTAGCAAAAAACAAAACCCTGTATATACTTCAACTGCAGAAGCTGAATACATTCCTGCTGGCAGCTGCTGTGCTAAGATCCTATATATGAAAAATCAGCTAGCAGACTATGGGTTTGAATTCAAATCTATACATGTTCACTGTGATAACACAAGTGCCATAGCAATAACTCATACTCCTTTCATGCATTCTAGGACTAAGCATATAGAAATAAGGTATCATTTCATTAGGGATCATGTGCAAAATGGAACCATATCTTTACTATATATCCCTAATAAAAATCAACTTGTTGATGTCTTTATAAAACCTCTAGTTGAATCCTGGTTTAACAAATTTATAAGTGAGCTAGGCATGCTTAATTTACAACCATGAAATCTATGCTCTAGTTTGTGCTAACCATGCAGATATAAAAGCTGTTTTTGAAATCGTAGACATGATCAAAAGAAGTCCACGATCGTAGAACTGCAGTGACATGAAAGACAACGATCACAATGCAGACTCAACAATGTCAGAGCTGCATCAACAAAACAAAGGAGCATCCTGTGATGATAAAGTTCAACAAAACAAAGTAATCCCTCTGATAAATACATCAGGAACAAACCTAACCCTTGATTCACTCTATGAGGTTGGCCTTTCCTGAGCTACCTTAAGTCAAGAAGAATGCTGAGTCAAAAGTTCATCACAAGTACCCGGGCAGACTCGACGATCGCAGTTCAGAATCAACGACCGCAGTTAAGACTCGACGATCGCAGTTCAGACTCGACTATTGCAAAGCAAACTCGACGAATGTAGAGTAGAATCGACGATTGCAGAGCAGACTCGACGATGGAAGAGCAGACACGACGATTTTAGATCAGACTTGACAAGCATAAAGACTACCTCAATGATTGTAGTCATCCCAATGGATACATTAGCTCAGAAAGAGCTAAGGGCAAATCAGTACATTCCTCATCAGTCAAACTCATAAAGTCAAGCAGAATTTGACACATGCCCCACTAAGCAAATGGAGAGAGGGAAGTTACAAGTACAGTTTGAAAACACCTTTTTGAAATAAAAAGTTCAAAAAGCTCATCTCTATATCTCTCTCTCTCTATAAGAAACCCTAACCTTTCGAAAAGCTCAAACAATCATACATAGTGAAAAGAAATCAATGGAAGCTTCAAACGTCATCTTTGGTTACAGACTCTATTTTGAAGATTTCAAAATAGCTGACCACAAGTTTCTCAAAACTCAGTCTCTAATAAAGAAAGCTGGTCTTGAAGAGGCCCTGCGTACGAGCACATGGATCTACCCTAAGCTGATAAAGGAATTATATAGAAATGGTGTGTTCGAGAACGAAGTCATTACTACGAGGGTTAGGGACGTGGAAATCAAGCTCAAGGCTGAGGAAATAAATCTAGTCCTAGGTTTCAAATCAAAAGGGTTTTTGTTCATTGAGGGCATCGATTTCCATGAAGAACTTAGGAGAATGCACCACAAGAAATTCCCCACTGTCAAAGGGTACAAGAAGAAAGAGTTCCCCCAGAGGTATGAATTTTTGGTAGACATCGTTGGGAAATGCATATGCTGCAAGAGCTCCGACCATGATTTTGTAAACGAAGTGCAGCTCAAGCTCATGACATCCATAAGTTATGGGATTCAACTCAACTATAGAACCTTACTACTTGAATGGATTGGGAAGTGGATACTTAGCTCGAAGAAGTCAAGGAGCTCTAGAAAGATGTTCTACGGACGATTCATAAGTATCATCCTACAGTCTGCTTTGGGTGATAAGATTGGGGATGATGAAGGAGAGTCCATTAATCCAAACAGAAGAATGACTCAGAGAATTGGAAAAGGAATCCAGCAGAGAATGTAAGAGTGATGTATAAGTCTAGTGGAAGGACATGTGATGCAAAGGAATCAGGGATTCTAGGAAACATGTCTTTTGTCAAGGAGACTGAAGAAGAGGAACAGATCAACAAAGAAGAACCCATTGCTTTAGTCATAAAAAGCAAGGGCAAAAGAAAGCTGAAGACTCAAATGGTAGAAGAACCTCAGAGGTCAACCAATGATATACCTCAAGAGTATTCTGACATTGAAACTCTGAATATTTTGAGAAAGAAAGAACAGCAGGCTGAGGCAGATGAAGATAAAGCTACCATCTCTCAGATGCTGAAGAAGAATAAACACAGTCACAAATCCAAGAGGCCCTCTGTCTCTTCGATCATAGAGTCTATACCGAACGTAGAGACCAGACTGGACTCCTCTCCCAAACAAGTTGATGCAATAGACTCTCAGACTGATAGACCACTCAGAGCTAAAGCTGAAGAGAGTCCTAAGGCTGTGGCTAAGCCTAGAAAACCAAGAAGAAAATTGGTCAAAAAGTACATCCTCGTCAATGAAGGAGTACTTAAAAAAGAAGATAAAAAGATAGCTTCTGAGAAGGAGTTATCCAAGGTAAGCTAAAATGAAATAGCTTAAGCTGAGGGAGAGTTGCCAGAAGTTCTCACTCTAGAGAATGCTCCAGCTGAGGGGGAGCTATTTGAAATGCAAATGGATGATCATGTTGAGGGGGAGCCTCATAATATCCCTATGGAAGTAGAAGCTGCACCTGAGAAAGATAAGAGAGCACCAGAGCAAGACAGTCAAAAAGAGGTCATTGATGTAGTGGAATCCTCGAAAGAAGAAGAAGAAGATGGAGAAGATGAGATAGAGATCATAGTTGTGGGCTATAATTGGTATAGGAGAGCTAACTACAATCAACTATTCTCCTATCTAACCATGATGCCTTTCCATAGAGCTCAAATTCTCAACTCCTGGATCACATGTTCTGGAGCTTCAAAGCATATCCTGCAATCTTAGTACTAGCTCATGGATTTCCAGGCAACTTCAACTTTGCCAGACAACTAATCACAAATGGCCCTTCTTCAAGGAATGAGCATGAGTTACTATCTATCCCAATCTCTTTCAGAGTTAATCACTGTCCACCACCATTCTTCAGTCAATTCTATGAATTCCCAAAATGGTTGGAAGTGATCCTCAATCCACTTAATCAATTCCCAGTAACAGAATCCCAACATTCTGTAACTGATGAACCAAATATGCCAAACTTATTTTTGATACCATCTTCTCTCATCTCTACGATTATTGACTCGAGCCCAATTGTAGAGTCACACGCTCAAATCGTAGAGCCACTTACTCAAGAAGCCCAAACACAAGCCCCTCTATCAGATATTCCCTCGTCATCCTCAAATGAATATTTCAATCTTGATCTTGCTATCTACACCCTGTAAGATCAATACACGAGAACCCCACCTCCAAACAATCCACAACTCTGTGAACTCCTTTCAAATCTTCCCACCAAAACTGAGTTGTCAAAAGCGTCCAAGAAAGTGACCAAGGACATAGACGACAGACTTTAAGCTCATACTGAACTCATTCAAGTGAGACTAACTAAAATGACCAATGCTGCCAATGCTCTCCCAAGCACCCTAAGCTCTGAGATCATAAAGAAGCTTAGGGAGATCATAAAAGAGATATTTAAGAGCATAAATGACAGGGATCAGATCCACTTTCAAGCTGCTAAGAGACAAAGGGATGTTCTTCTTATCTTACAGACGACTCAAGAGTCCCAGAATAAACTTATGTTGGACAGCATCACAAATCTGTAAATTGTCGTAAAAGAATTCCAAGAATTTTTCATGAGCCAAAGGAAACAGACTGACAATGTCTTAGACATCCTCCAATTAAGCGAAGCTCGATCTGATGCTCTAATCAAAGAGAATCGAGAGGACATTGCTCAAACCCAAAGTCAGCTCAACGAGCTTGTCTAAGGAATGACTCGCCTCTCAGAAGACATTCGAACCCTTGATGCTGACACAAAGGGGGAGAATAAAGGGAAAGGAAATCAAGGAAATGGCAGAGGCAGAGACACATTCTTAGCTCAATCATCAAGGAGTCCTCCTCCAATGCAGTATCACCATTAGACTCCACGATCTGGCCATCAAACTCAACGATCTGATAGTGAGCCAAATATCATGGCTCAACCATTAAGAAGTCAAGGGCCAACTCCCAGCTCACAAGAAGTGACCACCACAGGTCTAAGAATGCATATTGGAGATCCTACATTCATGAATAGGCATGATCACAATCCAAGACTAAGTCAAAGCGAGCTGGAAGATCTAGCCAAGAGAGACGAAGCCATCAGGAAAAGAAGAACTGAGGAGTATGCCAATCCTCCACGAGGCAAAAAGCCGAAGAAATAGAGATAAGTTGAAATTTAATTCTTATTGATGTAACTAAGCTTAAATGTAATATCTATCTTCAAACATCAATAAATTCATGCTTATTCTCTAGAAATTTCAGGTGCTTACTGAAATATTAAGTCATATTTACTTTCTAGTAAGTGCAATTAAAAATTAATAATCATGACAACAAATCTCCTTGGTTATGTCAACATCAAATAGGGAGAGATTGTTGGGAGAGTGCATATTTTGATTTGATGTTTAAAGTAAATGCTCATGATTATATACAAAGTCCTTCAAGAAATATATGTACAAGGACTTAGTGATAAATCAAATTTATTAGGTTTATCTAAGCTTTTAATGTTTATTATTCTGTAAATGAATGTATAGATAAAGAGATCAAAGATGTTAGGTTGATCTATGTCTTGAAATGTAATAGATATGCTTCAACAAAATCATAGTCTATTGAGCTGATCAAGAGTTTGCAGAAGCCAAGGCAGAATCGTAGAGCATCGAGGATCGTAGTATGTCTACCTTGAAGGGCCTCTCCGAAAATCGTAAAGTGGTCCAGACGTTTGCCAAAGCCAACTCAGAGATCGTAGTGTGCTCTCGAAAATGTAGAGTCTACAAGACAAGCAAGTGAAGATCGTAGTGTGCCAGTCCTTAAGAGAAATCGTAGTGTTCTCGTTTGCTATTGACTGATCAAGCACCAAGGTGGCAGGACACCATGATCTGAATCACAAAGTATCATCTGCCTGTGTGAGAAGCATCGAGCCCTGACCATTTGTTTTAAAGAAAAATCTCAACAAATGTGGAATGGGTTATAAACGTTGAAGTCCTCACCAGTCCCAATGATATAAAAGATATCCATAGTATGCAATAAAGAAACGTATTAAATAAGCTAAGGAAAGTACCATTGGTCAGAGGAAAACACCTTTTCAGGTGTTAGGTGAGAAAGTAGTATGCTGTGTCAGTGGGCTAGAATGCAATTCAGAAGATGTGCATAAAAGTCTCCATCAAAGTTCAGAAATGCCAAAAGCATTTAATGCTTCAACGGATGTCTTTAACGGATAGATTTCAAGGATCACATATATGCAAAACATCTGCTGATGATAAGAACTAAGAAAGTATTGTACAAAACACTGAAGAACACTCAACGCTCAACTCTACGATCCGAAAAAGAGAAAGCGTGCTCAGCTACTCAGTTCTTTCGAACAAGAGCTTAACGACAACTGAGTAACACCAATCAAGAACTCATCAACTACCAATAAAGTGAAGTAAGAAGTTCCAAGTTAGAAGGACTTGAAAAGTTCTAAAGTGAATTGTGAAGAACCAAGTCTGCTGGACTTGAAGAGTTCAAGAATGAACTGAGAAGTGCCTAGACTGCTGGTCTAGAAGGAATCTGTGAGATTTAGAAAGTGTAAAAGATATCTTTAGTGGATTTCCTACTTGAAGAGTAGAAGAGTGGACAAGGAGCTTTAAGTGCTCTGAACCACTTAAAACTGTTGTGTCTATTACATTCTTGCTATAACTGCTATAATTGCTATAACTATTATAATTGCCTCACTCTCATTAACTCACTATATCTAAAAAGGGAGATCAAACAAATCTTAATTCCGCTGTGTTTGAAACATTATCAAAACTAACAAAGTAAAACGAAAAGAATTTTAAATATCTATTCAACACCCCTTTTTAGATAACTATTGTGCCTCCGGGAACTAACAAACTTCTTCCTTCTTTCTATAGTTAAGCATTCTTTTCTGCCTCTTCTCTAGTGCTGGCACTGCAGCGCCAACTTTCTATATAGAGCTCGCGCTGCGGCGCGACTCTTCAGTATCCTTGTCCCGGACTTAGCGCTGCGGCGCGAGTCCCTTCTCTAATAGCCACGCTGTGGCGCCACTCTTCAGTGGCTAATGGTCAGTCTCGGCTTGGTGCTGCGGCGCCAAGATTAATGCTTCATGCAGTGCTGCAGGGCCGGCCCTAAGCCTCAGAAAATTTTGACAAACATTTTCGTGTGTGAACTTTTCGACCTCATAACTAATTTGTTATAAGTCCGAATTGGCTCGTTCAAAAGCCATTAGCTCACAAATCACATTCTCTATGATTCCACTAGAAAATATTTCATTTTCAAATCTTTTAACTCAAAATTCATCAATTAGTTCCTTATTACGAAAATGTTAAACATTCATGAACGTTCAAAGCTCGTTTCTTCGTTTTAAGTCAAAATTTGGTCATTTTTGAGTCCACAGCTCTAGAATGAAAATTCAGACTAATCTCCATCAAAAAGCAACATTTCCGAGCTAAATGGTAACTTTTGACTTTTATTTCGAGAATTTAACGATTTCGATGATTATCGTCTAATCTCGTAATTTCGCCATAATTTCGTTACTTGAGATTTTTACATCGTTCAAAATAGATTCATTTCATCATTCTAACATCCTAACCAAATATATTTCATTAAATCATATACATGACAAATTCTTACAAGTTCTTCATTAGTTCATCACTTAAATAAGTATGAATTACTTAACATGGCTTATTAAGATTGAAGTCCATTGATTAGCCATTCTTATCACTTCTTATCATACATGCTCCACAAATCAACACTTCTCTATCAAACTATGATTGAAGAGATGGAAGATTAATGGTCTAAGATTCTTACCCTTAAAGTTCAACTTGGTTCTTCTTCTTGATAAAGATCTAGTTTTTTCTCACTTTTCTATCTATAATTTAGGATGTTGTTGAATTTGAACAAAGCAAATGACAAGCTAAGCTCTTCTATTTATAGGAATTACCAAATTAGGGCAATTTGGTAACTTAGGCCATTCCACCTCCTTTAATAACCTCCTTACTATTCATTACTTGGGCAACACAAAACCTATCCTTTGATTGGCCACCAAGATGGCCAGCCATGAGTCACCTATGGGGCCCACATGGGTTGCCCCATGGGTTTTCTTATCCGTTGACCCGTCGGTTCTATCCACGGGTCCGGTTCTTAGTTTGGGCTTTAGGTTTAATTACCTTTGTGCCTAACGTTGGGCTTGCATTTCATTTCATTGGGTCTTAACATAATACTACTTGGGCTTGCAAAATTCCTACACAATCCTACAAGTCCATTGAAATAGGATTGAAGTGTTTAACGTAAAATCCTCGTATCCCTTACGTATACTAGTTCGTATAATCTTTCGTTCGTTATACATGTTATACTAACTTTCATATATACTCGTATCATACTCGTATTCATTTCTTCGTATAATACTCGCTATTATACAATCATCATTTATCAAATCTTTGCGTTCCTTAACATTCTCAAATTAAGTACGCATGCGAAAAACTGCGTTAGGCATAACTGAAATATTATTACATATTTCATCCTCCCTTATTATTCTATCGTTATATATTTCTCGGAGTTGAAACATATATAATACTGATATTTGTATATTATTGCTTGTATCATTTACAAAGAGAGGTGTCCTATATATATACATATAGGATCACCACCTATGCTAGAATTAAGGGATATATATATATATATATATATATATATATATATATATATATATATATATATATATATATATATATATATATATATATATAATCAATAAAGCTAGTATCAAATGATTTACAAAATCACCTAGGCTAAAATAAAGGGATTACATAATCAAAGAGTCCCAAGAGATAATTATATATGGTAATTCAAAAACAATATCCTAACTACTTGATAAATATAAAACTATCCTAAATAAAAATATTATGTTATTTCTCTAATACACCCCCGCAAGCGAAATGTAGGTAACCGAAGGTTGAGCTTGAAAGAACATCTGCGTAAATGTAGAAGCAACAAAATAACTAAACCTCTAATAGTAGACAACACGAGCAATCTCAACGCCACATTAAAAAAGAGCATAGCATACATTGCTATAAAAGCAAGCCATAAATAGTAAGCTTTTGGTTGTACACACACTGGAAACAAATAAGAACCTTGCAATTCGTCTTCTACATCTCTTGAATATAATACTCCGTAAACATATTTACCAATGTTGTTCAAGTCATCATGAATAAGAAAGGATTCTGGACTTAAACGAATAGTGTCGGGCTCCATATGGAATGAAGATGAAGGAAAGATTAAAAATGAATTAGCAAGGACATTTGAATGAGAATGAGAACTACCACGTAGACACAAGTAAAAAAAGTCTAACAATTGGGATTTGAGAAGAGTGAAACTTTTTGGCACCGCTAAGCAAGAAATCTCATCAAAAGAAGTATTTGGTGGACTTGTTGTAAATTGTATAATGCTAGATGGTGTCATGTCCACAAAAGAAGAAAGAAGCTCTAAATTTAGAATACCAGAATGGTGGACTTTTGAGGTCTCAACAACAGCTATGGGCTCAGTAGAATGTAAGATTTTAGAGGAAGAAATACCATTAATGTCGGTGGTTTCCAATATTTGATCAACATCCAAAGTGTTAGATATATCAATATCAACAATAGAAGAGAGTTCCTCAGGATGTGTAACCACAGACACGTGAATATCATTAGGCACAATTTGTAGTGTACCAATGGATGGGTTTGAAGTGAGTTGTTGTAACAATTTTTCATGTTCGAATAGAAGAGTGGACAAATCATTAAATGAAGGATTCATCAAATAATAATAAACATGAACTCTTTTAAAAAGAGTATCATCAAGACCTTCAACTAAAAAATCGGTAAACTCTGACGAACTAAGAGAACCGCCTGCGCTTTCAAATGTATAAAGAAGTGATGTCGCTTCAGCAAGATAACTTTTGACAGACTGAGTAGGTAGCTTTTGTAATCAAGAAAGTTGATCAAAAAGATCATCTGCGTACCAATTTGATGTTGCATCATCTAGGAATTCGCAGTCATCATTTTCATGGATCAAAGAGTCGTCAAAATTTTTAAATGGACCGTATATTTGATCGGCCATAGAGGCGGGGCTAATTTCCTGGAATGATTCTGGGTTAAGCCACCTTTCCAAGTTATAGGAAGAAGAATGAAAATTAGAAGCCAAGGAAGTCATTGATAAAAGAATGATAATATGAGAATTAGAAGAAAATAGATTGTGTTTCGATCAAAAAAAATAATAGAAAGAGAATTATAGGAAGAAGAAGAAGAAATCAGAGACAATTGCTGGAATGTTTATAGGTGAGGAGACTGTCTGGATTAGTATGCAAAAGATAAAAGATGTGCAGCGGAAGATGGAAAATGGATCATAAGCCTTTTGGCATTATAGCTTTGATACCAAGTTGAAACATATAGAATACTGAGATTTGTATATTATTGCTTGTATCATTTACAAAGAGAGGTGTCCTATATATATACATATAGGATCATCACCTATGCTAAAATCAAGGGATATATATAATCACATAGGCTAAAATCAAGTGATTACATAATCAAAGAGTCCCAAGAGATAATTATATATGGTAATTCAAAAACAATATCCTAACAACTTGATAAATATAAAACTATCCTAAATAACAATATTATGTTATTTCTCTAATACTCAGAAGTTCAAAAATAATTCCCGAACATAAATCAGTGAATAGTATTTTTTGAAAAATTTCTCGAAAATCTTTTATTTTCGTCTTAGAAATTCAAAAACTATAATTCCTTCACGTAGCCAGAATACTACGATATTCCGACACAATTAGGTTATAGAACGACCTTCATCTTACTAACACGTGATAATAACATATAATATAATTTTATTCATTATTTAATCAAATAAAATTATTTTACAATTAATCTGAATTTCTCGGTCGTTACACCGTCTGTAGGATATGTATAAATAAACTCTAATTAGAAAACATTCTTCTACAATACTCACTTCATTCTAAAATTAGAGATACAATTTGATTTTTTAAATTAAATCATGACATATTAAACTTTAAAATTTGTATGACTCATAAAAGTTTAGAATGGAATTATGATCAATAGTGTTTGTTATGTATACTATATATACAACTAATTATAATAATTGTATCAACTAAAATTAAATAAATTCACATCAATTTAAAATTTAATATATTATCGTTTGACCTCAAAAATCAAATTACATCTCTAATTTTGGAACATATCAGACCCTGGCTTATGCGGTGTTTTATATATAATAGGCTAATTATAGATGATGTTTAATTAACCTTACTTAGGAATGGTGGATAGAGATGATAATGTTCCAATATTTCAGATTTCTACTTCTATGATGAGGTAAGTTCCACTCCAATTAATCTTGTAATATTAATAAATTGAGACTAATTAATTTGGGTATAATGTCATGAGAGTTGCATGTTTAGTGCTTCATTTTAGAAACTTTGATTTTGGACTGATATATATGTTGTCTCTAAAATAATATTTTTTTTGCCTCTTTTTATGTTTTAATTAATAATTTATTATTTTTATTTTTTTCCACTTAATTAATTATATACTTTTGTTCTTGGCTATAGTTTGGGTACATGCTATATTGACGTTGAAAACACGTCCTTGAAATTAAATTCATTAATAACTAGTGAAAGGATAATATAGAAATAAAAAAAAATCCAACAATATGTATAAAAAAAGTTATTCAATTTGTTGCTTTTGCATGAAAATAATTTTGTTGTCTGAAATTTCCGCATGGGAAGTGCTGTATAAATGCTTTAATATCGTCAGTTTTGAACCACTACTGCAACGTATGCTTTCATTTGAAATTTGTTCAAATGCAAGGGTTACCCTGGGAAGGCGGACAGATGACAGGTTTTAAGCACAAGTAGGTGACAAAATCGTCTAAATAGCACAACCCATGCTTTCTTTCTCTCTCTCTCTGACTCTCTCTCTCTCCCTATATATATATATATATATAGAGTCCGGATCAGGTCCGGACTCCCGGATTTTATAAAATCCGGACCTTTTTTTTTTTTTTTTTTTTTTTTGCTTTTTTTTTTGAAACAACTAAAAAACAAAAAAAAAAAATTTATGGAACTGAAATTTTTCCATAATACAGTGTTTTGGGCGTGATTTGGATGCCTATAACGAAATATGTCTGTACAGTCTGGGCAGACTGTACATACATTGGTTGGGGTAGGTGTTAAAAACACGCCCAAAACACTTTATTATGGAAAAATTTCAGTTCCATAAATTTTTTTTTTTTTTTTTAGTTGTTTCAAAAAAAAAAAAAATTTTGGGGTCCGTATTTTAAGTCCAGTCCGGGAGACCGGACTGGATCCGTGGCCTATATATATATATGTATATATATATACGGTCCGGATCAAGTGCATACCCCTTATCTTACTCACTCGTACTCACTCCCGTTTAGGCGGCGGTTTCGGTCATACAACCGTCGTCTATACTTTTAGCGACGCTATATGTTGTCCATCGCTAAAAGTATAGACGACGATTGTATGACCGAAACCGTCGTCTAAAAAGGGATGAGCACGGGTGAGTAAGATAAGGGGTATGCACTTGATCCTTGCTTTCTCTCTCTATATATATATACTAGCTGGGTCCCGTGCCTCCGGCACTATATGGACAATATGATTTATCTCAAACTTTGAACGACCAAAATAATTTATTGAGTGAGCGGGAAATTTAAAGTCATTTGTATTTTATTAAATTATTATTAGATAGATAGATGTATTTTATTAGATAGATGTATGAACGGTGAGATTTATCTCAAACTTTGGACGGCCCAAATGATTTATTGAGTGAGCGGAAAATTTAAAATTATTTGTATTTTATTAGATAGATTATTAGATTATTAGATAGATAGATGTATTTTATTAGATAGATGTATGAACGGTGGGATTTATCTCAAACTTTGGACGGCCCAAATGATTTATTGAGTGAGCGGAAAATTCAAAATCATTTGTATTTTATTAGATAGATATGTGTGTGTGTGTGTGTGTGAGTTTCAATCCATGATAACAGTTTGTTAAGAGAATTATTCCAACAACCATTATCTCCATCATTAATTAACAATTAATGATTGAGATTGAAAAAAATAAAAGCACTACCGCTACAAGTTGTATTTACTAATTTCTTGTTCAACGGTTCAAATAATAAAATATTATTATTTATTAATTATTATAGTAATCAAAGACCATGCATGCAACTACAACATGTAGCGACTGATCATAGAGATATGGTCTCAATTTTTTTGTCATTCCTCCCTAGTTATATTAGTAACTATTATTAATATTTCTAACTAATATTAATATGTATGAATATTAATATTAACTAACTAATATTAATATCAATACTAATATTAATATTAATAATATTATTAATAGTGATAACTAACTAATTAATAATATTACTAACTAAAATTTATATATATATATATGGCTATATGTATATATACAGCTGTGTATTACACAGTAGGCCTAGGACGACAGATTTTTTGGGTTATAGCGACGGTAAACTGTCGCCATAGCCCAGAATAGCTATGATAACGGGTGAAACCGTCGCTATAGCCCAAAAAATCGTCGCTATAGCCTACTGTGTAATACACAGCTGTGTACACATATTTTTTCCATATATATATATATATATATATATATATATATATATATATTAATATATATAATCCAAAACTATATATACTCCCCAAGTAAAGAAAACACCTAGGCATAAAGAATCTGGTTCCTTGCAAAATATTAACAATAACAACATAACCTACATGATCATAATACAACTTCATTTTACAAAAAAGAGTTTTATTTATTAATTTTTTTTTACAAAATGAGTTCTCTTTTTAGTGGTAATAGTATAAAATGACACAATTTCTATGTTTGTCATTATAATTTCTATTGATATGATCCACGCTATTAAACTAAAAACATATTATTCTTATTTTATATACGGGTATACATGAAACAAAAATATATCCCATAAATTTTGCAAATAATACCATCTGGAATGGATAATGTATTTTTTTGCGCCGGTGTGTTTTCGTTGGATTAAGAGTCTATTAATATATTACTAGAAGAAATGTTTAAATAAATTAATAAGCAAGTCAAGCCCCTGTCATGCAGGAACTTAATTCTTATAGGATTAATTAGCCTCTGGTGTGCTTCATGCTCACTCAAAGGACAAAGGGTAGTTGAAATGAAATTATAAATTGGCTCTAGTACTGGACATGAAAATCAAACAATTCAATTCAATATATCAAAATCATGGATTCTTCTCTCAACATTCCAACAGTTTGTCTCTTTATTTCTTTCATCTTTCTCTACTATATATTCATTCGAAAAACAAAAAACACAAAGACCAGCAAAAGTACCAAAGAAGCTCCTGAACCAGCCGGATCATGGCCAATAATAGGCCACCTCCACTTACTCGGCGGCCATGATCAGCTTCTCTACCGAACCCTCGGAGCCATGGCTGAAAAATACGGTCCAGCATTTAATATCCGGCTCGGCAGCCACCTTGCATTTGTAGTAAGCAGTTGGGAAGTAGCGAAAGAATGCTTTACAATCAATGACAAGGCCCTTGCCACCCGACCCACCACAGTAGCCTCAAAGCACATGGGCTACAACTATGCCGTATTCGGGTTCGCCCCCTACAGCCCCTTTTGGCGTGAGATGCGAAAGATTGCAACACTTGAACTCCTCTCAAATCGTCGTCTTGAAATGCTAAAACATGTCCGAGCATCAGAAGTTGACATTGGGATTAAGGAACTATACAGCTCGTGGGCGAAAAATGCAAAAAATGGTACTAAGCCTTTGCTTGTTGAGCTTAAAGGGTGGTTTGAGGAATTGACACTAAATGTGGTTGTTAGAATGGTGGCTGGAAAGCGTTATTTTGGCGGCGGAGCGAATGCATGTGATGATGGCGAGGCGAGGCGGTGCCAAACAGCAATTACGGAGTTTTTTCGTTTGATAGGTATTTTTGTTGTTTCGGATGCGCTTCCTTTTTTGTGGTGGTTGGATTTGCAGGGGCATGAAAAGGCTATGAAGAGGACGGCTAAGGAGTTGGATTTGGTGCTTGGGGGTTGGCTTGAGGAGCATAAGCAGAGGAGATTAGCTGGAGAGGTGAAGGGAGAGAGTGAGCAAGATTTTATAGATGTGATGTTGTCTCTTCAGGAGGAAGGGCAGCTTTCAAATTTTCAGCATGATTCTGATACTAGCATCAAGTCTACTTGTCTGGTAAAATTTATGTGCATGGTACTAGTTAAGGAATTTATTTATTAATTATACATTTTTTTTGCTAATTTCCCCACACACACCACTAACCACACTCACACATCCAAGCATGATAATTTCCACACACACCACTAACCACACTCACACACCCACGAATCGAACACTTGATCTCATAAAAATCATAAAATAAGAGTTACTGTTGAGCCAAGAACCATACGACCATGTTGGCCAAAAACAAAACTATGGCCAAAGGAAAAATCTCTAAAAAAATGAAGTATACAACTTTTTTCTATATAAAGCAACTAATTGTTATATTTCAGAAGAAAAAAAAAATTGACCAACAAGAATAATAGTACAACTTTTTATTGTACGCATGAGAAAAATTGCACTAGGGTATTTGTCTGCGATTTTGTCCAGTGCTCCAACTTTTATTGTTTGGCCAATTGCACTTGGGAAAGTCCACCAGTATGTTGAAGTTGAATGCATGATAAATAATGTGTCCTAATCTAGAGTCTATTTTTAGTCACATGTGGACTTAATAATTATAACCAATCAATCAAATTCCGTGCATTATTAATATAACCTTTAAATATCTAAAATTCTATTGGTGTATATTACTTTGGTCTTTACCCAATTAACTTCCGTTTCGTTTAATAGTTTAGATAGTAAAATTCTCTTTATTTAATTTTATGCAGGCACTTATACTAGGAGGCAGTGATACCACAGCAGGCACATTGACCTGGGTAATTTCCTTACTCTTGAACAATCGCAACATATTAAAAAAAGTCCAAGAAGAATTAGACCTCCACGTTGGTTTGGAGAGGCAAGTGGACGATTCAGACATAAAAAACCTGGTATATCTTCAAGCAGTTATCAAGGAAACGTTGCGCCTATACCCTGCCGGTCCCCTACTAGGACCCCGAGAGGCCATGGATGATTGCACCGTAGCCGGTTATAACGTTAAGGCCGGCACTCGTTTGATTGTTAACATTTGGAAGCTTCAGAGGGATCCGAAAGTTTGGACAAATCCGTCCGACTTTCAGCCCGAGAGGTTTCTCACAAGCCATGCACATGTTGATGTTAGAGGTCAACAGTTTGAACTGATGCCCTTTGGCTCTGGCAGGCGCTCTTGTCCCGGAGTGTCATTTGCGTTACAAGTTTTGCACTTAACGTTTGCTCGCCTTGTTCATGCGTTTGATTTGGCAACACCGTTGGATGAGGCTGTTGACATGACGGAGAGTCCAGGATTAACTATTCCCAAAGCAACGCCCTTGGAAGTTCTCCTTACTCCGCGCCTTCCTGCCAAGCTTTATGGCTTTTGAAATGCGTCAGTTTAATAAAATAAAGGAGGATCCACACTATGTGAAGTTGGTCAAGTTTATTATAGGAACAAGTTGCACTAGCACGAAATTATATTACAACAAAAATATAATATAAAGTTAAGAAAAATATAACACTGTGTTACACAAATGCAACTTTTTCTTATATATATGAACTTGATTTATTGTCAAGACGTTCACCAAGCTAGGATCCTAAAAAGGGTTATAATGTTTTTTTATTTTTTGCTCTTTACAGTCGGGTTGCTAAGGGTTTCCTTATATGGAAGCTTTTAAGTGGATAAGTCAATTTGTTTTACATGGGAAGTACTTCTGAAATCCGAATGTGTCATATATGTCTACTTTTTACTCTTATATGATTATACTAGCTGGGTCCCGTGCCTCCGGCACTGTATGGACAATATGATTTATTTCAAACTTTGAACGACCAAAATAATTTATTGAGTGAGCGGGAAATTTAAAGTCATTTGTATTTTATTAAATTATTATTAGATTATTAGATAGATAGATGTATTTTATTAGATAAATGTATGAACGGTAGGATTTATCCCAAACTTTGGACGGTCCAGATGATTTATTGAGTGAGCGGAAAATTCAAAATCATTTGTATTTTATTAGATAGATATAAAACACACGAGTTTTTAATTTTATCTAACTTTAATTAGACTTTTTGAGTCCGGTGGTGGTCATAAATTGAGGAAAAATACATAACCTATATGTGTAAAAAAAATTATTTGCATATATGAAAATAAGTTACTACCAATAGTATTTTTAAGTTATAATCTTTTGGGTGATCCTGTGGTGGGTTACGATGACCCAAAAAATATTGTTAGGCCAGTAGTTTAATGTCTTATTTGAATGGATGTTATTCGATTCGGATTTGAGATTTGACCCGAAATTTATTCTGGACTCGAAATTTGACCCGAGTGGTTTCATATGATATCAGAGCCGGCTCTCGAAAGCTCGGATCGGGTCATCCGATCTAGTTGCCGGAGGTGGGGACATGAAGGCTGGTAATATTATCCCACAATAGAGAGATGGAGGTCCGGAGGTTGGGACACGTATAGCCAGTCAGTATTATCCCACAATAGCTAGGGAGGCAAATATATTTGCGCTGTGTATGTGTGTAATCGGTTCTAACGGGGACGTCAAAAATTGAAGTACTGGGGAAGTTTGTAACACCTAAGTCCCACACTGAAAAATAGGAAAAAAATTTGTCTGCATATAAGAAAATAAGTTACTACCAATAATTTTTTCAAGTCATGATTTTTAGATGAGCATGTCGTGGACTACGATGACCCAAGAAGATACTATTGAATTAGTGATTTAAGGCCTCTTATTTGAATGGATGTTATTCGATTCAGATTTAAAATTTGACCTAAAATTTATTCTGAATTCGAATTTAATCCGAATTGTGTCAATATGTATGGTCATGCATACACCTGTTTTAATCCGAGTAAAAGCATATTTACCTTTATACATGTATAATCCACTTACAACTGAACTGGCAAAATTGATCCGCTTGTTTATTTGGGACGGGGCTGAAAACTTGAAAAACCATTTAATACACTATATTTTAATATTCTTCTTGATGTTAGATTTTTCACTATAGTTTATTAAATTTATTTTCATTAACATATTTTTTCCCTCTTTAATTTTACATTTATTATTCTTGATGTTAGAATTTGAAACTGGAATATCACTAATAATTATATATATATATATATATATATATATATATATATATATATATATATATATATATATATATATATATATATATATATATATATATATATATAATCGGAGAGGATCACATGCATACCTCTTTATTTAACATACCTTACTCACCACATTTAACGATGGATCGGACGACGGTTCGATATGTCGCGTACATCAGAGAACCGTCGCCATAGCTTTTAGTGACGCATCGAACCGTCGCCATAACACATAAACCGTTTATCTATTCTATAGCGACGGACCAAACCGCCGCCTTGTCCGTCGCTAAAGGTGGTGAGCAGGGCCGCACTTGAAAAAAAATTGTATAATTTTTGTTTTTCATAATAGTACAAAATAACATAATAATATACCATTATAATTTTACTATTTTGTCAACATTTTTAAATTAAGAATTTATCACGCCATCCTATATTCATTTTTAGTTGACGTTTAAGGAGCAAGTACATGGAAAAATATATAATTAATTGTCTAATTTATTAATTTGAATATAAAATCTCAATATTACCTTTTAAAATTCATTGCAAAGGTAAAAGAAACAAATTAGTGTTTATTTATAGGGATAAAACGAGAAAACTAAGTAATTAATTCTTCAAAAAAATCTAAATAGTCAGATAAAGAGGAATGTTGTCTTTAATTTAAACTCTAATAGGAGGAAAAAGAAAATATTCGAAAAAAATTCTAGTTTTAATGTCATAATTGTACTAAAAAAAATAATGCAAATAGATTCTAGTTTCATGCTCATCTGTTTGTGAATCTTGTGTTTTTGGGAAACATGTTCAGTTGCCATTTAATACATCTTCTTGCACTACAATGCCATTTGATATCGTGCATAGTGATTTATGGACATCTCCTATTTTAAGCTCGGCAGGTCAAAAGTATTATATTCTTCTCTTGGATGAGTACACTAATTTTTTATGGACATTTCCTATTGGCAAAAAATCACAAGTTTATTCCATTTTTCTATCATTTAGTGCGTTCATCCAAACACAATTTGAGAAGAATATTAAATGCTTCCAATGTGACAATGGGAAAGAATATGATAATGAACCATTTAAATTATTCTGCCACAAAAATGGTATGCTATTTCGTTTCTCATGCCCTCACACTTCCCCTCGAAATGGAAAAGCTGAACGAAAAATACGAACCATAAACAACTTGATTCGAACTCTCCTTGCTCACTCATCTATGCCTCCTTCTTTTTGGCATCACGCTTTACAAATGGCAACATACCTCTTGAACATTCTCCCTAGCAAGATGCTCAAACACTACTCTCCAACTCAACTTCTCTATCACCGGGATCCAACTTATTCACACTTACGGGTTTTTGGTTGTCTTTGCTATCCTCTTCTTTCCTATACCAAAATCAATAAACTACAATCTCGTTCCACCTCGTGTGTCTTTTTGGGTTACCCACCCAATCATAGAGGATATAAATGTTATGTTTTGTCTAGTAGCAAAATTATTATATCTAGACATGTCACATTTGATGAGTCCCAATTTCCATTTGCCAAGCTGCATTCCCCATCTTCTACTACTTATGACTTTTTAGATGATTCTTTTCACCCTTTGTTGCAGCATCATTTACTAAATCAAAGTCAAATTCCGCCCTAGTAACAAGCTGAGCCTCGTACATCCCCACTGGCTCATCCCCAAAGCTCACAAACCCCACATCAAACAACACAGGCCCAGTCCACACGTGCAACCTCCACGCCCTATCCCGTCCACAAATGTGTAGCCCCCCTCTTCTGGACCTAATTCACCACAACCAGAGCTGCCTCACCGTACTATGGCCCAAAACCCATCTAGATCACATCAAACCCATTTTGGCCCACCTACCTCACGGTCCATGGCTACCCACAACATGCATGGGATATTTAAGTCCAAACGTCAATTTAATTTGACAACCACGGTTACACCATCCCCTCTTCCTCGTAACCCGAAATCTGCCTTGTTCGACCCGAATTGGAATGCGGCAATGCTTGATGAATTTAATGCACTTTTTACAAATAAGACGTGGGAGTTGGTGCCCCATTCTTTTGATGTAATTATTATTCGCTCTATGTGGATTTTTAGACATAAAAAGAATCTGATGTTTCTTTTGAGAGGCACAAAGCCCGTCTTGTTGGTGATGGCAGGTCTCAAAAGTGGGTGTAGATTGTGATGAAACATTTAGCCCGGCGGTGAAGCCTGCTACTATTCGGGCAGTTCTCAGCATAGCTCTGTCAAAATCATGGCCCATACATCAGTTGGATGTTAAAAATGCTTTCTTGCATGGACATCTTCATGAAACTGTTTACATGCACCAGGTTATGGGATTTTGAGATCCAGTTCATCCTGATTATGTGTGCTTGTTGAAAAAGTCTTTGTATGGCCTAAAATAGGCTCCTCGTGCTTGGTATCAACGGTTTACTGATTTTGTTTCCACCATTGGTTTCTCGCATAGCAAATCAGATCACTCTTTATTTATTTATCGCAAAGGAAATGTCATGGCATACATTCTACTTTATGTTGATGACATCATCCTAACATCGTCATTTGATACTCTTCGTCAGTCCATTATGTCACTCCTTGGATTTGAATTTGCTATGAAGGATCTGGGCCCGTTAAGTTATTTTCTGGGTATTGCAGTAACTCAACACACAGGAGGGTTATTTCTTTGCCAACGAAAATATGCAGAAGAAATCATTGACAGAGCTGGCATGACTTCTTGCAAACCCACTGCCACTCCGATAGATACAAAATCTAAGTTGAGTGCCTCCTCGGGTTCTGCCTATGCGGATCCCACACATTATCGTAGTTTGGCTGGAGCATTACAATATCTTACATTCACGAGACCAGATATATCCTATGTCGTGCAACAAGTTTGCTTGCATATGCATGATCCAAAAGGATGAACATATGAATGCTCTATAAAGAATTCTGCGATACATTCAAGGTACTCTTGATTTTGGATTACATCTCTACAAGTCTTCAGTTTCTGGTCTGATATCCTATACCGATGCTGATTGGGGTGGATGCCTAGATACGAGACGATCCACCTCGGGTTACTGTGTATTTCTTGGAGACAACTTGCTCTCTTGGTCCTCTAAACGACAACCCACTCTGTCACGATCTAGTGTTGAAGCCGAGTATAGAGGGGTGGCAAATGTTGTCTCTGAATCATGTTGGCTCTGGAACATTCTCTTGGAGCTTCACTGCCCACTCCACACGGCTACATTGGTATACTGTGACAATGTTAGTGCAATATATCTCTTAGGAAATTTCACTTCAACGCACTAAACATATTGAAATGGATATCCATTTCGTACGCGAAAAAGTTGCCCGTGGTCAAGTTTGTATACTCCATGTTCCATCTCGATACCAAATTGCTGATATTTTCACTAAAGGACTTCCGCGCATACTCTTTGATGATTTTCGGGACAGTCTCAGCGTACGAGAACCTTCCGCTTCGACTACGGGGGTGTGATAGATTATGTAAATAATCTAGTCATATCTGTTAATTTTAGAATATAATATTCTCATAGATATCCTTGTAACAATGACTAACAAATAGCCTAAATTTGTAACAGTACCTAATAAATAGCCTAAATTGTAGCCTGACTAAAAGCCTAATATGACAAACATGTATATTGTATATATTGCAACCTAAAGGAATGGAATAGACACGGATAACAATTCCTTCAAATATATATTATAAAATTTCACAAATAAAAAATTAATTCTTTATTAAGAAAGATTATTATGCGAGACGTATTACTTTTATAAGTCATAATATATAGTCATATTTTAGTTATGAAATTATCAATTCTTTTATATAATAAATTGAGAAATGTATATAATTATATATTATACAAATATTGAATATCAAATATTTGCTATATTTTACATATCTTAATGAAATGGATGTTAAACGAATACGAACATACTTTTATCTTTATTTTTACTTATTTATTGACAAATGTCTTTATATTGAATATGCAATATTCACGTTAGTTAGACCTGACAATATAGTTGGTTAACTGTCGGGTCAACCTATATTAACTGGAACCAAATGGGTTGGTTAACTATTTTTATTTATTTGGGTTAGGTAAAGTTTGGAACCATATTTTAAAAAAGAAATATAAGTCCAACCCGGCTAACCATTTTTTAACCCATATTTTATTCTAAATCCAAATCAAAAGTTTTTCCATCCATATTTACATATTCAAGAATCCATCCACCCACCCCACCCCCTACCCCCACCCCCACCCCCACCCTCACCCTCACCCTCACCCCACCAAAAAAAATAATATTATGTGATTATGTATACATGCACCCCTTACCCCCCACCCCACCCCACCCCACCCCACCCTCCCCAAAAAAATAATATTATGTGATTATGTATACACCCCTTACCCACCACCCATCCCCGCCCAAAAAAAAAATAATATTATGGGATTATGTATACACCCCTTACCCCCCACCTGGCCACCCCACCCACCCCCACCCCAATCCAAAAAAAATAATATTATGTGATTATGTATACACCCCTTACCCCCATCCCACCCCTCCCCCTCCCCCTCTCCCTCCCCCCACTCCCTCCCAAAAAAATTAATATTAAGCGATTATGTATACACCATCAACCCTCTACCCCCACCCACCCCACCTACCTACCCACCCACCCACCAAACACTCCCTCCAAAAAAATATATAATATTAAGCGATATACCCCACCCACTCCACCCACCCCCACACCCTACTCCTACCCATCCCTACCCATACCCCGCCCCACCCCACCCACTCACCCCACCCATCCCCACCCACCCCACCCTAACCCACCCCACCCTCACTCCCTCCCAAAAAAATAATATTTAGTGATTATGTATAAATGATATATCTAATAATAATTTATTTAAGTAGATCATAATAATGGTATGTTTGAAATTTAAAATATGGGTCGACCTATATTTGAACCATAACCATATGGTTCCAACCCACATAACTCATATTAAAAATGGTTAATATGGTTTTAGTTCTTAAATGAAACCATAACCATATTTTAAAAATCAAAACCAACCCATAACCATATTTTGCCAAGCCTAATTATAATTGTAATTTTTTTTATTTTTTATAATTTTTTGTTATATTCCAGATATATTAATAAAAAGATGTTAAACGACTATGAATATGCTTATGTCTATCTTTATTCGTATTTATTATTGACGATTTGAGTGTAAGAGTCGCCAGTTGGTTTTTTAAATGATTGTACCAACACAACCGATAAAGGGTTTGCACATTGACCCAGTGATGTGACACTGTTAAACGGGTCTGTGAAACCGAGATTCATTAGGGTCCGGGGGATTGATTATGTGAAGCGAAGGTGTTAGGCACCACCTGACATCCGTGTTACCACGGTACCTACCACTTTTCAAGAAACTTTTATATGAATGTGTGTGTGTGTGGGTCAATGTGCTATTTATATGGAAGTAGTGTGAGGCCTCGTTCGCACCAATATACACATGGTTTGAATTTGTGTAAAAATTCAGTTTAAACAAGATATGGCAGTGATGTTTTGTAAAATGAAGGTTTTTCAAACCCTTATGCTCAATAATAATTGAGACCTTTTACACTTCTATTTTTATTAAGTGTTCGACTTAATTGATTTTAATTTTCGAGATGCGAAGTATCTTTGAGAAAATAATGTACAAAACAGTGAAGAACTCCTCGTGGGCATGAAAACCATATGAGGAAATCCAAACACCGTGAATAAATTTACAAGCTGTTTACAGCTGGAAAATATCCATCACGAGAATCGAATCTAGATTCAATAGAGTGAATATGTGATCACTTGATTCCTAGGCTCACATGATGCCGCAGTTGATATGAAAGCAATAAGTAGTTGTATATATATATATATATATATATATATATATATATATATATATATATACATGAGCAGCCACCATGAAGCACCTCCATGGGGATCAGAAATATAAATAAAGTTGTAAAAGCAATCAACCGCCACGAAGTAAACTCCAGGCGGGATGAAAAGTATATATATATATATATATATATATATATATATATATATAAGCAGTAAACTCACCAGATGTAAAATCCAGGCTCATCGAACAAAGTTAGACAACAGTTGATATATATAAATATTTATATATTAAAGCAAAAAACGCACCGGATGTAAAATCCAGGCTCATCGAATAGAGTTCGACACACAGTTCATATATATAAGAAAGCAAATAAACGTTCCAAACGTAAGTCTAGACTCATCGAACTGAGTTTGACACACAGTTTATATATATATATATATATATATATATATATATATATATATATATAAACTGAAATGAAACCACGGACAGAAGTCCGGGCATACAGACGCAACACAACTCTCAACGTGAAGAATGGTGTGTGCAAAGATAAAGAGAAAGGCTTTAAAGTGTGTAAGACGACTTACAGTGGACTGCCAAAGAAGAGTTCAATAACTTTAAATAGATGAACACTCGGCTCCCGCCGGAAAAAATATGACAGGATATAAGCTCAAAAGTGTTTGAAATAAGAAAGAACTTAGTTTATAGTATGCACAAAGCAAATTAGACAGAGTTTTCTCGCTATTTTCCTTGCAAATAAGGCCACCCCAAGCCCTCTATACATAGAGGGGGGTGTCGTAGGTCTACCTGTGGCTGCTCAGGATGCCCAAGGTAATGTGGGTCCTACCGTGTTGAAGTACGTACACTCAAACAACGCACTGTTCGCTCGGACCTTCATAACTTTCAATCCGGGAGTCCGATGGAAGCGTGCCATGTGACGCCCCCAAAATAGGTCTATTCCATCCAACCCATTCTGAGTCGCCAAATACATGGTACATAAATAACTACAACTTTATTATTACAACATATAAACTATTGTCGTCTAGACAATATCCACATATAAATAAATCCCCATCATAATTATTGATACATTATTTTACAAAATGGTGAGAACTACTAAACAACTCTCTATAGAACCATCATTACATCCCCCGACTCGTACTCACTACATTTTCGTCTCCTGAGAAGAAAAATAGAACAACAAGAAAAAGGGTGAGCTCAACTAGCCCAGCAAAGAATATTATGACTAAGATAATGTACAAAAAATTATCCTTAGTCTTCAACAGGAAAAAATCTGATAGAATACAATAGACAACAAGTTTTAGATCAACAACTGCAGCGGAAACAATAATTCATTAGAGGAGTTAAGTAGAGAATGAAATCTACTAACATCTATGAATTTAAAAGTCCATCATCAATATTTTATCCATGTAACATCAATCAATATATATCTCAAATCAAATCAAATATTCATCTTTGCACTACAGGCTAAAGATATTCATCAGTCGGTCATGTTCATCTCAACACCTGTTCATCTTTGCACTACGGGCCAAAGATATTCATCAATTGTTCATGTTCATCTCAACACCTGTACATCTTTGCACTACGGGCCAAAGATATTCATAATAAAATCAATCATCTTTGCACTACAAGCCAAAGATATTCAGTAACACCATCATTTAGGACTGAGGATGATGAAAAATATTTTAAAGGAAACGAATCCAGTGAAACAAAATAACAAGTATTAAGGATTCGTACTCTAAACAATCCGAGTTCAAAAATACTTCATAAATAATCATACTGAAGTAAAATTCAAGAATGATCAAAACATAGATCCAATCAAAGCTAGTATCCAGAATAGATATTTTGGACAAAAAGAAGAGATTTCATTTTTCGGTGAATAGTGTCGTATTCGTGAATAGTGTCGTATACGTGAATAGTAACTCCGACACCAAAAGATAGAAATTTCACAAAAAAACATCATCACGCTTCGTGAATAGTACTCGTGAATAGTAACTCATGAATAGTAACCCCGACATGAAAAAGTTTCAAATTTGATAAAAATTTCCAACCAACATTTCAACATAATGATATTGAAGAAATAATATCATTTTAGAAGAAAATAACATCCCTTACCTCGAAAGACAGTACTTCTAGTTGAAACACCGGATATAGGCTATGACTTGAACTTGCACCGTATAGCAATACTCAAATTATACTTAAAATACTCACAAGAATACGCTCGATAATATAGAGAGAGAAAACTTCAGTTTCCGGTGTGATTTTTAATTCTAACCTAAGCACCCTATTTATAGGAAATTGCTTTGAACACCAAAGCAGAAAATTTAATATAATATTAATATATATATATATATATATATATATATATATATATAATCTTCTACGTACTCATTCTAGATTTCAATTCCTAGCATTTCCCACATGCTCCCTTCTAGAAAAAAATAAAAAAAACGTTTTTCTTTTATAAAATAATTTAAACTTCCAAAAATCAATTATTTCAGAACTCCGGAATTTCAATAATTCACAATAAATAGCCCTTTTATCAGAAAATTTGAATCTCGCGGGTTTTTATAGGAAATTCAATTTTCTACAACTTTACAGAATTTTTTTTTTCCAAATTCCAAACAGAAATTGACCGAAATCCACAAACAGGCGATTTTACAGGCTATAATCAAATTTCAGTCAATAAATGGGGTCCACCAACATGAAAAACATGTTTTAAATATTTTTGGTAACAAAAATACTCATCCTCCACATATACTCATATATCCCACATTCATCGTTAAAATATCATCATTATTATATTATTAAAATATAATAATATATTTAAATGAATTATTTTATCAGAAAAAGTTAAAATATTAATTTTCAACAATTGTCACATTAAAAATTTTCTCCATCTATATCCATATAAAATTAATATTTTCCTCATCATATGAATCAATAATTAATTATTCACAAATAATATTACAGAATCACAATATTGGCAACCAGGTCGTTCCTAGGAAAGAGGGGGCTTTCTAATAAGAATTTCTCCTTACTGGCGCGCAATTAGGTGACCAAACCTCTTCTTAGACAGAACTTTCTAGACATTGCCAATAATGTTATCAAATAATATTATTCAGATAATATGAATTATTGCTTCGATAATGGAAAATACTGTGTAATGACAATTTATTGAAACAACAGTAATATAAAATATCAATGCAGCAATTATTGAATCAATAAAATACTGAACAGTAATTACTGTAACCATTATTGAGTAGTGCCTTCTTACGTAAGAATCAATAATTGGTGCAATACCGTGTGCTACTGTGCAACAATGCATATTACTGTATTTTAACCACCGGGTATTCCAACAGTATTAACGGTAACAACTACGCCATTTTTTATAAACAACTTATACTTGTCATTTTCTTCATCCAATCGTTTTCCGTTATGGGGCCCACAAAAGACTGCGCCGTCGTACGAATATTCCCCGACAGCAAGAATATTCCACGACCAAACGAATATTTCCCGACAACAATGAATATTTTATAACCACCTGCTTATTTAAAATATTTGCGCAGTTTACCCATAACTAACCACATTAATCAAATTCACCCTTACTATTTCAAAAAAATAAATAAAAGAAATTCCTTTTTATTTAAAAATTTTCGGGGTCTTACATGCCATACCATTTCGGAAAGCTCTTTCCGAGAGATACATAATGACATAGGATTTGCCCTTTTTTGTTTTCAGGAAGATGGGTCCATGACCAAAATAGCATTTTTGGGTTTTCGTCAGGCAATCCGGTGAGCTTTTTTGTGTAGTTTACGCTCCGAAGTTAAGATATGGTTCTTGTGGAACTTCTTTTGAAATAATTTGAGTTGAAATAAGTGTATTTGATTTAAAGTGAAATTGAGTTGGCAAAATAAACATTTTACCCCTCCCGGGGTTATCTCCGGTGTTGGGACCGACTCTCCAGGGGTTGGAAATCGGATATCTCGGGGCTATTTTTGGGGTTGGAATTGATGTTGTGGTCTTCTAGGTTTACCTATGGAGTGTGAAAAAGACACTTTTGCCTTCCTGCATAGTTAATAACAGGAAAAGAAAATTTTAAGTGTCTACAGACTTCACGGCACGCTTGCGTGAGGTGCTCATCGCCCGGATCTTTTCTACCACAGTTGATAGAGTGAAACTCTCTCGACACCTCAACACAGCGTCTATATTGAAATGAGACCATTGGTACAATTGATCAAGTAATGAAATCTGTGTTGAATGAGATACCAACGACCCCTAAACCATGTGTTTATATTAAAACAGAAACCTTGGCAAAATCAACGATCGATGCGGTAGAAGACGACACACACAACTATGTATTGTTGTATGATAAGTTAAATTGAATCTCAAAGAAAAAACTAAGAAATGACTTAGGAATTCTTCAAAGAACCAATGAAGAGAATAAACCTCACAAATATATTGAATCTGAAGTGTAGTTTCAGGAAGATGGGTCCATGACCAAAATAGCATTTTTGGGTTTTCGTCAGGCAATCTGGTGAGCTTTTTTGTGTAGTTTACGCTCCGAAGTTAAGATATGGTTCTTGTGGAACTTCTTTTGAAGTAATTTTAGTTGAAATGAGTGTATTTGATTTAAAGTGAAGTTGAGTTGGCAAAATAAACATTTTACCCCTCCCGGGGTTATCTCCGGTGTTGGGACCGACTCTCCAGGGGTTGGAAATCGGATATCTCGGGGCTATTTTTGGGGTTGGAATTGATGTTGTGGTCTTCTAGGTTTACCTATGGAGTGTGAAAAAGACACTTTTGCCTTCCTGCATAGTTAATAACAGGAAAAGAAAATTTTGAGTGTCTACAGACTTCACGGCACGCTTGCGTGAGGTGCTCATCGCCCGGATCTTTTCTACCACAGTTGATAGAGTGAAACTCTCTCGACACCTCAACACAGCGTCTATATTGAAATGAGACCATTGGTACAATTGATCAAGTAATGAAATCTGTGTTGAATGAGATACCAACGACCCCTAAACCATGTGTTTATATTAAAATAGAAACCTTGACAAAATCAACGATCGATGCGGTAGAAGACGACACACACAACTATGTATTGTTGTATAATAAGTTAAATTGAATCTCAAAGAAAAAACTAAGAAATGACTTAGGAATTCTTCAAAGAACCAATGAAGAGAATAAACCTCACAAATATATTGAATCTAAAGTGTAGTTTAACAATAGATGTAACCCCTATTTATACTAGTTACAAAAATTCTAATCCTAATAGAAATTACAAACCATAACCCTAATTTCTATAAAAAAATAGAAACTTATTTAGAAAATAAATCTTAGCTAATAATAAATTCTAATTCAATAGAATTGAAAAAAACTAATTTTCTAGAACTCCAAAAATCCACAATTATCGTGTAATTATTTTTCTTTTCTTGTTGCGTCCTAATCTTATGTTGCCGCGTGAAACCAACTGAATTTCTGTGCGACTTGATTTGCAAGATTTGCTTTTGAATTCCTTGTAATGCTTAGCTTGATGAATACTTGGTTTTTTTTTTTAATCGTGGCCCACACATTAAGTACCTGAATATCCATTCCCTAATAAGTCTTGGCAGACAGGTTTGTCCAACCGGAATATTGGACATTTTCAATTATTTTTTCTTATAATTATCAAAAAATATATAGTATTTATTTTAACTTAAATTTTTACAGAACAAAATGTTTTATGTGTAATTTGAATATATATATAAGAACATGATTATATAGACTGTCCAAAAAAATGTCCCTATAGAAGAACTCATCCATTCCCACATGCTTTATCCACTTTAGCTTATGAATGAATCTAATATTCCAAATAGTAGGCCCACGTGATATTTGTAATCAGATTTCCATTACAAGTTGGCTGAATACGTGGCTGCACAGAATTAGATTAGTCTTGGTGCTTGTTGGTATGACGTCCCATAATGGTGCCCATATGAATATCTTGCTTGATTTGTTAACCAACAATCCGTACTTTCCTTCTTGATGAATATGAACCCATCAAGAATCTGTAAAAAAAATTTAACCTTTCTCTTCCCATTGACATTAACACAATTAAGATCACATAGTTATTAACAAAATAAAAAGGTCATAACCAACTTCACAATATAAAAACTCAATAGCATATTTATCATGATAAACAAACTCAACACATGCTACAGAAAATGTCAAATTATTGACAAAAATTGGAATATCATCAAAATAGAGAATAACAAAATTTTCCATGAAATAATACAAAATATGATTCAACAATCTCATAGAAGTATGCAATGCCTTAGTTAATCTAAATGAACTAACGAAGTATGCAAATAACTCATATCTCAATCCATCTTGATGATAAACACTTATCAAATCAAAACCATACGATAGTTCCTCATGCCATGAAAATTTCTTGAACGGACAAGCATGAACTTGTCAATTAACGACATCTCATGTAAAGATTGACTAGAATGAAACCCTAACTCAACATATGAATAAGAACTATAATGAATTTCATGCAAGTACAAACATTGAAAACGAAAATATATATCATGATCATAAAGTAACTCAACAAAGATCAAATATCTGCCATAGTTTATGATAAAGATGATTCTACCCTTAAAGTAGCTAAAAATAAATTTACCAATGGAAGCATGCAAAACATATTTTAAATAACTCATGAAACACTAGATGAATCAGTTAATCTAATAGAAATAACTATCCATCTATATAATTCATATGTTAAAATAATTTTCCATTTATCACATTTTCTCATGCTAAATTGATTAGGCCTGGTCATCACATGATCATTACATCTAGATAAAACACAAGTATTATGCAATCTATAAAACATATTATCTAACCAAAGAAAAGAATAACGAAACTTGTTTACCAATTCAAAATTGATGCAGAAACTTGTTCTCCCATACCCCTTAGATAATATGATATCATAATTAGCATAAGAACTCATGTCTTCTCTCACGATACCCACTTAATTTCATCAACTCTTCAACCCACCTCGGTAACTCCATCGTCTTCTCGGGAATACTATCAGCTGATCGACACAGAATGATAACACGGGGTATATCATCAACAACCTGTACAAGAGAAATAACAGAACTAGACACAGAAGAGTTAACCTTGTTAGTATTCAAAAGCGCCTTCTTGTACGAATGTACAGTCATTGGTTGTTCAAAATATAACTCACTCTATTTTTCATAGTCACTTATTTCTCTCTCTTCTTTTTGCTCAATCTCTCGTTTGTTTTCTCTATCTTATTCTTTTCAATCTCACTATTTTTTAATTCTTATATTTTATTTAAAAGATTTTGTTTTAAATATGGACCGTCAGATTAAAGTAAATCAATCTGGACCGTTCATGAGCAAGTTACTATGCAGTCCATTTTTTTTATAAATAGAAGCTCATTCCTTCATTATTTTCTTACGAATTCACTGAAACTATAGACAGAGAAAATTATAGAGAGAAAGAAGAAAAGATTTCTGCTACTTAACTACTCTTATATTCAGTTCTTTTACGGTAAGAGATGTTATTCTTTCTTATTCATGAAGGGAACTGTTGTTATTCCATTACTTATTATCCTGTTGGAATAACCTGTATACGCGGTCTACTCTATACTTGGTGACATTCTTCTATTATTTCGTCTTTACTATTCTGTTGGAATATCCTATCCGTACGTTTTACGTCGGACCTGATTCCGTCTTTATTATTCTGTTGGAATATCCTGTCCGTGCGTTTTATGTCAGACCTGGTTCCGTCTTTATTATTATTCTGTTGGAATATCCTGTATATGCGTTTTACGTCGGACCTAATTCCGTCCTTATTAATATTCTGTTGGAATAACCTTTCTATGCGAAATACCGCATACATGGTGATTTCTGTTGTTATTCCATTCTTTATTATTCTATTGGAACATCCTGTCGGTGCGAATTTTGCCTGACCTGGTTCTGTTATTTAGTATTCTGTTGGAATAACCTGTCTATGCGAAGTACCGCATGCATGGTGATTTCTTTTGATATTCCATTCTTTATTATACTCAGTTGGTTAAAGTTTTGACTTCTATACTCCATGAAATTAGTAGAATATCCTTGATATTTGCGCTTCATCCAGTATCTTTTCATGAAAATATTCTTCTGATCATTCTTGAATTTTACTCTACAAAGCAGCATCATGTTGACAATTTGGACATTAGTAGTTCTTGGACAAATTAATTCTTGAACTTGTTTTATTGAATTTTTATATCATTGTCATCATCCTCATGTTTATATTATGTTGAAAGTCATCTGTGGCCTGTAGTGCATAGATGGACTTGGTATGATTATGACCAGGGATTATTTAGTATAATCATGATCGTAATGTTACAAATGATGTGGTAAAAGTCCTCGTTGGCTCGTAGTGCATTGCTGGACAGTTGTTTGCATGATCATGACCATTAATGAATACACAAATATTCTTGGCCCGTAGTGCATGGATAATTGTGGTCGTGATACTAAAGAATATCCTTGGCCGTAGTGCAGGGGTGATTCGATGATGTGGAATATTTATTAAGCTGAGTCTCAGCCATAACAGTGATGAAAAACCTTTTTAATAATAAAAGATAGTAGATTTTATTTTCTACTTGACTCTTTTAATGGATTGCTTGTTCCGCTGCAGTTAAACTTGATGTATATTATATTTTATCAGTTTAACATTGTTGGAGACTAATGATAATTTATTCTGCATTATCTTAGTCATAATATTTCTTACCGTGCTAGTTGAGCTCACCATTTCTTTCACTGTTCTCTTCAGGAAATGAGAATATAGCTGGGACGAGTCGGGGAACGGAGTGATGGTCCAGAGGATAGCATTAGTAGTCCTCACTATTCTGTGAAATAGTGTGATAATAATTGTAATGAGGACTCCGTTTTAGTTTGTATAATCTCTAGTAGATAATATTTGTATTCAAACTCATAGTTTATGTTTTGTCGTATTGTACATGCAGTTGTATTAGTAAGTTGTATTTGAATTCTGTACCATGTGTCTAGAGACCCAAGATGGGTGATGTATACCTAATTTTGGGGGCGTCACAGTTGGTATCAAAGCTTAGGGATATGATCCCTGGCTAAGATGTGAGACTAGAACTAGGAGGGGAGAGACGGGGAATTCCTTCGCTAGTATGACCTACATAAATTTATTTTGTATTTAAATTGGTTGGTCCGAGTTTAGAGATATTATGTTACATGTCAATTAACCTTTGTTTTTTGGCAGTATCTGAAAATGACATCCGAAAATGTTGAGAATAGCAATGGAGCACAAGAGACCGTTGAATCTCCACATATCAATAATCAGGAGAATGTGCATCAGGAAGGCGACAATCCTCATGCAAACAACAACACTGACCAAATGATGAATGATGGATTGTTCAGAGGCTTTATGCAATTCATGCAACAGCAGGCGAGAGCGGCTCTTGTCCAAAATGTAGGTGGAAACACTGGAAACTCTCGGGCGGTCATCGCTAAACAGTTCAAGGAGCTAGGACCACCGGAGTTTAAGGGAGAGCCAAAACCACTTATGGCGGAAGCATTGATAAAGCAGATCACCAAGATATTTGATGTCTTGGGATGCTCTGAGGAGCAAAAGGTTCCCTTTGCCGCCTTTATGTTGCACGGAGAGGCAGGTTACTGATGGGAATCGGTAAAATGTACTCAACCTGCCGTACTAAAGATGTCTTGGGAGAAGTTCCAAGAGCTGTTCAACCTCAAATACTTTTCCGAAATTATTCGTCACATGAAGGAGGTGGAGTTTATCAAATTAGAGCAAAACAATATGACCGTGTCGCAATACGAGGCAAAATTTACGGACATATCCCGGTTTGCGTCCCACTTGGTGGATAATGAAGAGAGAATGGCGCGAATGTTTTTAAGAGGTTTGAAGCCGGAGATACGTCAATATTTTATTTCTCATAAACTGTGTTTGTATTCAGATGTTGTAAATAGGGCTCAATTGGTGGAGCGCGATAACGAGTCAACGTAACCAAAAGAGAGCAGCTGGCAAAATGATAATACCATTGAGAGCAGTCATCGAAGCGGTGACAAGAAGCGTGGAGGGAATCAATAGGCTAGAAATGGTAACCACTTCGATGGTAATCAGGGCCAAAACAATAAGAATGGACATTTCAAGAAGAGGAGATTCAACAATGATGGAAAGACGTCAGCACCAGCACCCGTTGTTAAGGAAGGAGAAAGACCACCTATCATATGCTTCAAATGCGGAGGGGTGGGACACATCAGTCCAAATTGTGCGATGCCATCCAAAACATGTTATAATTGTGGAAGAGAAGGTCACTTAGCCCGATTTTATCGTTCACCGAAGACAAATTCAGCTAGGATGGAGGCACCAAAGGTTGTCCCAGAAAAGTCAAAGCCAGTAGTGCAAGGGAGAGCGTTTATTGTGACCTCCCAGAAAGCAAGGAACCCGAATGAGGTCATCACAAGTAAGCTTATCATAAACTCTAACGAAGTCTACACTTTATTTGATACCGGTTCTACCCATTCTTTTATTTCCCCTACTTGGGCTCAACGATTAAATTTGACTCCGGAGAAATTAGACTTTGACTTATCTGTGTAAACTCCGTTGGGAGAAACCTTCATTACATCCATGGTTTATAAGTCTTGTTTGGTTCAAGTTGGTACCCACACATTACCTGTCGATCTTATTGCATTAAAAATACTTGCATTTGATGTAATTCTAGGGATTGATTGGTTAACTACTCATCATGCAAAAATTGATTGTTTTCGTAAGGTTGTTAGATTTCATATTCATAATCGACCAATTATGCGAATTGAAGCAACCAAACCATTAAAATCAATCACTGTCATCTCAAGCGATAAAGCTATTCGTTTATTGAAAAACGGATGTCAAACTTTCTTAGCTCATGTCACAGATCTAAACAAAAATACGTCAGTTTTGAATAATATTTCTATTGTTAATGAATTTCCTGACGTATTCCCTGAAGAACTTCCTGGCCTACCCCCAGAGCGTGAAATTGAATTTTGTAACGACCTTGAGCCCGGTACAAAACCCATTTCCAAAGCCCCATATTGAATGGCTCCTATTAAACTTCAGGAGTTAAAGACTCAACTGCAGGAATTGTTAGACATTGGCTTTATTCGTCCTAGTACTTCTCCTTGGGGTGCTCCTGTTCTATTCGTGAAGAAGAAAGATGGGAATATGCGACTTTGTATTGATTATCGGGAGTTGAATCATGTCACCATCAAAAATAAGTACCCATTGCCACATATTGATGACATGTTTGACCAGTTGCAAGGAGCCAAATTCTTTTCAAAGATTGATCTTCATTCCGGATATCACCAATTAAAGATTAGAACCGATGACATTCCAAAGACGGCTTTCAGAACTCGATACGGGCATTATGAATTCTTGGTCATATCCTTTGGATTGACTAATGCTCCTGCTGCCTTCATGGATATGATGAACCGAGTATTCAAGGAATATTTGGATCACTTTGTGGTCGTCTTTATTGATGACATCCTCATATATTCCAAAACCCGTGAAGATCATGAGCAACACTTGAGGCTGATACTCCAAAAGCTTCGTGAATATAAGCTTTATACCAAGTTGAAGAAATGCGAGTTCTGGCTTGAGGAAGTAGCATTCCTTGGGCACGTGGTATCAAGTCATGAAATATCTGTTGACCCAGCAAAGATTGAAGCTATTCAAAGCTGGGAGCAACCTAAATCAGTGACCGAAGTACGTAGCTTTCTCGGCTTAGCTGGTTATTATCGGAGATTCGTAGAAGGGTTTTCTCGAATCGCTACTCCACTAACTCAGCTGACTCAGAAAGATACAAAGTTCGGTTGGAGCGAGGAATGTGAGAAGAGTTTTCAAGAACTCAAGAGGAGACTCATTTCAGCACCTGTTCTAAAAATACCATCTGGTTCGGAGGGATTTGTCATCTACAGTGATGCTTCGGGCAAAGGGTTAGGATGTGTTCTCATGCAACATGAGAAAGTCATAGCCTATGCGTCATGACAACTCAAAGAATATGAGAGGAATTATCCTACTCATGATCTAGAGTTGGCAGATGTTGTCTTCGCACTAAAGATTTGGAGGCATTACTTGTATGGGGAGAAAGTGGAGATCTTTACGGATCATAAAAGCCTCAAATATTTCTTCACCCAAAAGGAACTCAACATGCGACAATGACGTTGGCTTGAACTATTGAAAGATTATGATCATACTATCCAATACCATCCTGGAAAAGCGAACGTGGTGGCTGACGCATTGAATAGAAGATAATATGCGGGTACGAGTGCAATATTGTCAACGCAAAGTCCCATTTTGTATGACTTGCAAAGGATGGAGATAGAGATAAAGACTCCAGGGACCCACGTGATAATGGAAAATATACGAGTAGAACCGACTTTAATTGATAAAATTAAAGTTGGTCAAGTTATAAATCCGGAGCTGATGCGTATGAGGAAGAAAGTGCAAGAAGGTGCGATGCCGAAAGCAAGAATCGATGAAGAAGGAATACTTCGAGTCAACTCCAGACTTTGTGTTCCTAACGACCCTGATTTAAAGTATAAAATCATGATGGAGGCGCACAACACACCGTTTACAATCCATCTTGGGAGTACCAAAATGTATCATGATCTTCGACATACATTTTGGTGGGACAATATGAAGAGAGAGATATCGCTGTTTATCTCAAGGGGTCTAACGTGTCAATGAGTCAAGGCGGAGCATCAAGTACCAAAAGGTCCATTGCAACCACTTGAAATTCGAGAATAGAAGTGGGAGCACATTACCATGGATTTCGTTACTGGTCTTCCCAAAGTTTCTCAAGGTATAGATGTGATTTGGGTCATTGTTGATAGATTGACCAAGTTTGCTCATTTCTTACCGATACGAGAAACTTATACACTTGAACGTCTTGCTCGTATGTACATAAACGAGGTTGTAAGATTGCATGGTATGCCAGTATCCATAGTTTCTGACCGAGACCCAAAATTCACTTCGTGATTTTGGGTTAGTTTGCAAAAAGCTATGGGCACAGATTTACTATTTAGCTTGACATATCATCCTCAGACGGACGGACAGTCGGAGAGGACTATTCAAACTCTTGAAGATCTATTAAGACTTTGTGTCCTTCATTTTAAGGGAAGTTGGGACAAGTTCTTACCATTGGTGGAGTTTTCCTACAACAACAGTTATCAAACAAGTATTGGCATGGCTCAATTTGAAGCGTTGTATGGAAGAAAGTGTCTTTCTCCAGTATGATGGGATGAGGTGGGTGAAACAACGTTGTTGGGACCAGAGTTGGTACGTATGACTATGGAAAAGATTTAAACGATCCGGCAACGTATAAAAATCTCATAAGATCGACAAAAGAGTTATGATGATCTTCATCGAAAGGACGTGGAATTCGATATAGGAGATCATGTGTTGTTACGTGTTGCTCCATGGAAAGGAGTTACGAGATTTGGAAAGAGAGGAAAACTCAATCCTCGATTCATCGGCCCATTTTTAATCCTTGATCGAGTAGGAACTGTGGACTATAGACTCGTTTTACTGCCAAGTATGTCTCGTGTTCATAACGTTTTTCACATATCCATGTTACGTAAATATGTGGAAGACCTAAACCATATTATTGGGTTGGAACCAGATGAAATAGCGGAAGATTTGACGTATGAAGAGGTTCATACGTTGAGTTCATGTGTTGTTATGTGTTGCTCCATGGAAAGGAGTTACGAGATTTGGAAAGAGAGGAAAGCTCAATCCTCGATTCATCGGCCCATTTTTAATCCTTGATCGAATAGGAACTGTGGCCTATAGACTCGCTTTACTGCCAAGTATGTCTCGTGTTCATAACGTTTTTCACATATCCATGTTACGTAAATACGTGGAAGACCTAAACCACATTATTGAGTTGGAACCAGACAAAATAGCGGAAGATTTGACGTATGAAGAGGTTCCTGTTCAAATCTTGGATAAAAAGGAACATATTCTATGCACCAAGGTTATACCTCAAGTCAAAGTTTTGTGAAGAAACCACGATGTTGAGAAAATGACTTGGGAGTTAGAATCTGAAATGAAATCAAGGTATCCTTACCTCTTCGACATACCAGGTACGTACCCTAATTTCGAGGGCAAAATTTCATAAGAAGGGGAGATTGTAAAACCCCAAACTTTTTGAATAAAGATGAATTTTCTATAAATATTATTTTTGAATATTATGGAGTGAAATTGATATAATAGTTATGGGTAATATTTATAAATTTTGTAAAGTAAGCAAGTTGTTATAAAATATTCAATTGGTTGGGGAATATTCGTTTTAACAGGGAATATTAGTACAACGACACAATCATTGGTGGACCCCACAACAGAATTATTGTCAGATTGAGAAAATGACAAAAATACTTTATGAAAATAATGGCAGAAGTTTTACCGTTAACTATTGAAACACCCGGTGTTAAAAGTACAGTAATACGCGTGGTTGCATAGTAGCACACGGTAATGATTATTGATGCTTACGTGATAAGTCACTCAGTTTTGTTGGTATTATTAATGTAATAATACATAAAATCTTTTTATATAAAATAGAATACTTTTATAAAGTTATTCTATAAATAGAATATATTATATTTTATTATGCATAGTATTTGCATAGTGCCTGCATAGTGTTTGCATAGTAAAATCTTTTATAACGTTATTCGTTTTATTAGATTATAAATAGAATATATTATATTTTATTTAAAAGATTTTGCTTTAAATATGGACCGTCAGATTAAAGTAAATCAATCTGGACCGTTCATGAGTTAGTTATTATGCAGTCCATTTTTCTATAAATAAAAGCTCATTCCTTCATTATTTTCTTACGAATTCACTGAAACTATAGAGTGAGAAAATTATATAGAGAAAGAAGAAAAGATTTCTGCTACTTAACTACTCTTATATTCAGTTCTTTTACAGTAAGAGGTGTTAATATTTCTTATTCATGAAGAGAACTGTTGTTATTCCATTGCTTATTATCCTGTTGGAATAACCTGTATACGCAGTCTACTCTATACTTGGTGACATTCTTCTATTATTTCGTCTTTACTATTCTGTTGGAATATCCTATCCGTACGTTTTACGTCGGACCTGATTCCGTCTTTATTATTCTGTTGGAATATCCTGTCCGTGCGTTTTATGTCAGACCTGGTTCCGTCTTTATTATTATTCTGTTGGAATATCCTGTATATGCGTTTTACGTCGGACCTAATTCCGTCCTTATTAATATTCTGTTGGAATAACCTTTCTATGCGAAATACCGCATACATGGTGATTTCTGTTGTTATTCCATTCTTTATTATTCTATTGGAACATCCTGTCGGTGCGAATTTTGCCTGACCTGGTTCTGTTATTTAGTATTCTGTTGGAATAACCTGTCTATGCGAAGTACCGCATGCATGGTGATTTCTTTTGATATTCCATTCTTTATTATACTCAGTTGGTTAAAGTTTTGACTTCTATACTCCATGAAATTAGTAGAATATCCTTGATATTTGCGCTTCATCCAGTATCTTTTCATGAAAATATTCTTCTGATCATTCTTGAATTTTACTCTACAAAGCAGCATCATGTTGACAATTTGGACATTAGTAGTTCTTGGACAAATTAATTCTTGAACTTGTTTTATTGAATTTTTATATCATTGTCATCATCCTCATGTTTATATTATGTTGAAAGTCATCTGTGGCCTGTAGTGCATAGATGGACTTGGTATGATTATGACCAGGGATTATTTAGTATAATCATGATCGTAATGTTACAAATGATGTGGTAAAAGTCCTCGTTGGCTCGTAGTGCATTGCTGGACAGTTGTTTGCATGATCATGACCATTAATGAATACACAAATATTCTTGGCCCATATTGCATGGATAATTGTGGTCGTGATACTAAAGAATATCCTTGGCCGTAGTGCAGGGGTGATTCGATGATGTGGAATATTTATTAAGCTGAGTCTCAGCGATAACAGTGATGAAAAACCTTTTTAATCATAAAAGATAGTAGATTTTATTTTCTACTTGACTCTTTTAATGGATTGCTTGTTCCGCTGGAGTTAAACTTGATGTATATTATATTTTATCAGTTTAACATTGTTGGAGACTAATGATAATTTATTCTGGATTATCTTAGTCATAATATTTCTTACTGGGCTAGTTGAGCTCACCATTTCTTTCACTATTCTCTTCAGGAAATGAGAATATAGCTGGGACGAGTCGGGGAACGGAGTGATGGTCCAGAGGATAACATTAGTAGTCCTCACTATTCTGTGAAATAGTGTGATAATAATTGTAATGAGGACTCCTTTTGAGTTTGTATAATCTCTAATAGATAATATTTGTATTCAAACTCTCAGTTTATGTTTTGTCGTATTGTACACGATAGTTGTATTAATAAGTTGTATTTAAATTCTGTACCATGTATCTGGTGACCCAAGATGGGTGATGTATACCTAATTTTAGGGGCGTCACACTATTTTACAGAATAGTGAGAACTACTAATACAACCATCTGGACCGTCAATCCATTCCCTGACTAGTCCCAGCTATATTCTCATTTCCTGAAGAGAACACTGAAAAAAATGGTGAGCTCAACTAGCCCAGTAAGAAATATTATGACTAATATAATGCAGAATAAATTATCATTAGCCTTTAACAATGTTAAACTGATAGAATACAATAGACATCAAGTTTAATTGCAGCGGAACAAGCAATCCATTAGAAGAGTCAAGTAGAGAATAAAATCTACTATCTTCTATATTTAAAAGGTTTTTCATCACTTTTATCGCTGAGACTCAGCTTAATAAATAAACCACATCATCCATGCACTACGGCCAAGGATATTCATTAGTATCACGATCACAAATTATCCATGCACTACGAGCCAAGGATATTTGTGTATTCATCAATGGTCATGATTATACCGAATAATCCCTGGTCATAATCATACCAACAACTGTCCACCAATGAACTACACAGGCCAATGAGGACTTTTACCACATCATTCGTCACATTACGGTTATGATTATACCGAATAATCCCTGGTCATAATCATACCAAGTCCATCTATGCACGTAAGCCACAGATGACTTTCATCACAATAAAAGCATGAGGATTATGATAATATTATAAGCATTAATCAAACGAAAATAAGGATAAATATTAAATACTTTAAATTTATCCAAATATTATCAACCACTTAATAAACTCATAATCTAATATTGTTAATATTATAACAATATTTTAATCACTTCTTAAACTTGTAAACAATTTAATTTAGTTATTTACACTTTACCACATAATGCATTTAATCATTCAAAATGCCATACTCATAAGATTTCATCACCAATGGTCAAATCCCTCATCAAAAATCTGCATATACCCTATATAGGATTTCTAAGCCATAAAATCCTATTTTCCAATTTTGTTACTTCACATAACACATTTAACTCATTTACTCATAAGTAGATTATTTTCATGAAAAATACCAAATCAGTCCTAAAAATATTTCTTTTCTGGAATTTAGCAGAATATAGTCCCATATTGAGCATATATTTTTATCAGAATTTTTAAAATTTATTTACTATTTTTCAAAAATTAATTTCTAATTAATTCCTTAAGAAATTAGCTACCTCGAGTTTAACTCCAGAAATTCCCAAATCTTGGCAGAATCTTACACATATTAACGTGAGCTTCCAGTTTAAATTTCATGGTCATCGGAGTTATAGAACTCCAGTTATAGCGTTTTTCGTCAAAAAACCTAAATATTGAAATAGTCATAACTTGCTCATTTTAAGTCAGAATGAGCTCATTTTTGGATAGGAGGTATTTTATACCATATATTTCCATGTCCTAAAAGGCCTGAATTTTTCTCACAAATTAAGTGGCTAAAAATCCCCTTTTAAATTTCTGGGCAGTAGCTATTTAGTACTTTGCAATGTTTGACTCCTTTGATAAAATCAGTTCACACGAAAATCTACAATACCCTTTCCAGTGATTCCACTTGGATAAGTTAGGAAACTCATATATCTAACTCTATAACTTGACCACACTCAAAAATTCGAAATATAATAGAAGATATGGTCAATTGAATTTCATGTTCTATTTTCACCAAAATTTGATTTTCAACCGTTTGTGATTTCTAAGAAACTTTCATGTTTTCACATAATAACCAACATAACTCATCATAACACTTACTAATACTACATATACCCATGATTTTCATCAGTCCAATGCTTTTACTATGACTTTCATCATTATCCACGTAAACAGATCATTTCCATAATTTAATAAGGAATGAATACGAATGATCATTCACCATGCATGTGGTAATCCACATAGACAAGTTATTCCAATAGAATAATAAAGAATGAAATAACAAAAGAATTCACCATGCATGCGATAGATCACACAGACAGGTTATTCCAACAGAATAATAAATAATGGAACCAGGTCATGCGTAAACGCACAGAGAGGATATTCCGACAGAATAATAAATAAAGGAACCAGGTCATGCGTAAACGCACAGACATGATATTCCAACAGAATAATAAATAATGGAACCAGGTCATGTGTAAACGCACAGACAAGATATTCCGACATAATAATAAAGAATGAAATAATAGAAGAATTTCACCATGTATGCGGTACTTTGCATATACAGGTTATTCCAACATAATAATAAAGAATGGAATAACAGAAGAATTTCACCATGTATGCGGTACTTCGCATATACAGGTTATTCCAACAGAATAATAAGGAATAGAATAACAATAGCTCTCTTCATTAATACGAAAGAAATAATACTCATTACCTTAGAAAAACTGGATACTAGAATAGTGAGGTAGCAGACTTCTCTACTTCTTTCTCTCTATAATTTCTCTATATAATAATTTCTCTATAGCTTTAGTGAATTAGTGAGAAATGAAGGAAGAATGAGCTTCTATTTATAGAAAAATATAGTTTCGATAATTGCACGTTTTGGGGCTCAAAATATTACAATACAATACCTCTAACTTTTCTTTCCTTTTTAATTTAGTCCTACAAGTATTATCAAACTTGCACCACCTCCCCTAATAGTCAATAATGTGAATTAATAATTCAATCATGTGAACCAATAGTTATAATCATGTGAAAATACGAATTACAGTATAGTACCTCCATCTATACCTCTATTTTTAACTTAGTCATGCAAGTATTATCAATCTTACTCCAACTCCCCTAATAGCACAAGAATATGATTCAATAGTACACACATGTGAACAAATAGTTATATAAGCATGTGAATTAGTAGAAATTAATTGCTCATTTATCCGATAAATTACCCAATTTATCAATATAACCACCAGACATCAATTATCATCCGAATAGATGTCGATTTCCACTAACACTAATAATCCCAACACAATGGAACTATCAAATTTATCTTTAATCAACACGAACTTATCCATCATTAATATTATAACTCACAATATTTACAACCAGGTCGTTTGCATGAAAGAGGGGGCTTTCCGATAAGGATTTCTCCTTATTGGCGCGCAATTAGATGACCAAACCTCTCATTGACAGAACTTCTAGACATTATAAATATTGAAATTTAATAATATGAATAACTTTTTCGTCTCAATTATTGATTTAATAATATATCATATTATGCAGATGATACTGTGACAATAACTGAATCAATAATATGAAAGATATGATGCAGCAATTATTGTAGCAATAATTTAGTATAACTAAGTGACTACTCACGTAAGCATCAATAATCAATACCGTGTGCTACTAGGCAACCATGCGTATTACTGTACTTTTACTATCGAGTAGTTTAACAGTTTTAATGGTAACACTTCCGGCGTTATTTTTATAAAAAGATAATTCTGTCGTTTTCTTACTACGACAATACTTCCGTTGTGGGGGTCCACCAATGATTATGCCGTCGTACGAATATTTCCCGACAAAAAGAATATTCCCCGACCAAACGAATATTATATAACAACTTGCATACTTTGTAAAATTTATAAATATTATCCACAACTATAACACTATCTCAAATCCACACCATAATATTCAAAAAAATATTTTGAGAAAATTAAATCTTTATTCATAAAATTTGGGGTCTCACAACAAATATTTCATAAAAATCACCTCAATATTTTTAACAACATTTATTATCATTATTATAATTCACAATATTTAACAATCAGATCGTTCCCAGAAAAGAGGAGGCTTTGTGAAGACCCCAAACTCAGATACTTGAAACCCGAACTCGGTGCTTCACGATACCATTTTTATGAGCGGAATAATACTACTAATAATAACAATAATAAAAATATCAAACTTATCTTACATTTATCAGAGTCTAATCCCAATTACGCAACCTTTACTATAATTCTTTACATGATATATAATACATATCATTGCCTATATATTGTCTAACTATTACAAAAGATACCATTAAACATGTTCTGTTTGCTTTCCTTTTCACTTGTTCTTGTCTGAACCTTCGAGTTGTTCATGCCTAGCTGAAAACATTTAAATTTATGCAAGGGTGAGCATTGGGGTGCCCAGCAAGTAATAACAATTATGAATAAAATTAGCTGAAAGAAATAAATGTTTTCTTTGTACATCACTTCTACAACGAATTTATAGTTTTGAAGTAAACTGAACCGATAATAACAACATAACAATTCTATCTCAAATTTTTGAAACTACGTATAGACTATATATATAGGGTAGTCGACATACTATGAACATTGTTTTAAATTTTTGATAAGGTTTAGCAGAACTTCATCTGCAAACCGTCATAACTTACGGGCGTTAGGTTATACTTCCTATGGGCCCTGTATTGATCAATACTATATTACAAGAACGATAGGATCGTTCACTCTGTCCGCCTTGGGTGCATAAAAGTTTTCCCGTGATCGGGATGTTCATACTTAGACTGGAATCCGAACCAAAACAATTTGATTGGATACAAAAAGGTTTTTTTATCATATTCAACGACATTTCAAAATTTGTGTCTAGCTGATCAAATAGCTTAGACGGCTTATATATATATATATATATATATATATATATATATATATATATATATATCAACATGTGTTTAAATACAATGATTATCCAAGTGGGGACACTTGTATAACCATATATAGAAATTAACGAACATAATATATATCTGAATTATCATATACTAACATGTTGATAAACAATGATCGTATATAGAATATATCACAATAGGTTTAATAATATAGCATAATAATAATATAATTCTGAAACTTCTTACTCATATCCATTGCATAAATGAAATGCAAAGGTAAGATACTTGCCTGATGCGCTGCTTACACTTCGTAACTTAGTTCTATCCTTATATAACACCTATCAGTAATAAAATCATTTGATTGATTAGAATAACATACTATAACACATAGCACTGCTTATTACAGTCAGCACATAACCTAATCACATTGTCACATATGTTTAACAACCATTGAATCACAAATAAACATATATCTAATTAAATTATCTAAGTACAGATCAATTTCAGAAACATGTCGGTGTACCGACGGCTTTATCGGGTAATTATCGAGTCTAAGACTCTATCCTGTAGTTTAATATCTGTAAGTATCAGTCATATTATTTTTAAATGACTTATAATAAATTTTAAACAGTTATTATCTTTTATCACACATTTTCAAACACTGGAATCATTATTAAATGATTTAAATATTAAACAATTCTATTATCATTAATATTTAATTAATATTAAATTATTAATGAAACCATTGCCAAAGTGTTAAAGTTATTTATAATAACTCAAAATACTTTTAAAGTATTAATATTACACTTAAATGATTTTTAAAACAACTAAAATCATTTTTAAATAATTATCATTAATATTAAAATATTACTGCATTATTGATTAAAATATTAGAAGTCATTAATTATAACTTACAATATTTTTTAATTCATTATATCCTTATTAAATAATTTTTAAATAAATATAACCATTTTTAAACTATTTATTTAATATAATTATTAAATGAACTTAATATCATTTAATATTAAATTATTAATGAAATTTTCCTTTAAATATCAAAAGTTATAATTTATAACTTAAAATATCTTTAAACACTTTATTTTTATTAAAAATGATTTTCCTAATATTAAAATAATTTTTAAACTAATGTATTTAATATAATTATTAACTAACTTTAATATTATTAATAATAATTAATTAATGAAATTTACCTTTAAATATTAAAAGTTATATTTTATAACATAAAATATTTTAAAACTATTTATTTTCATTTAAAATGATTTTTCTAATATTAAAATAATTTTTAAAATAATTTATTTAATATAATTATTAAATAAATTTAATATCATTTAATATTAAAATATTAATATTTTTAATGACAAAATATCAAAAGTTATATTTATAACTTAAAATACTTTTATAACCTTTAAATCATTTTTTCCTATAATTTTTAAATCATTAATTCTATTTTTCATCATTTATTTAATATATTCAATAAATAAGTTAATTATCATTAATATTAATTAATTAATGAAATTTATCACAAAATATTAAAAGTTATCAAAAATAACTTAAATTATTTTCTTCTACCATAATATAATTTTAAATAAATTTTCATTTATTAAAATCATTTTAAATAATTTATTTAATATTATAATTAAATAAATTAAATACTTTTAATATTCCAAAAATATTAAATATTTATGAAATATATTTAAAATAATTAAAAACTAATTTTTAGAATTTAAAATAATTTTTAATAATTTATTTTGTATTTTTAATAATTAAAAACTAATTTTTCTATTTATTTAATTAAAATAATTAATTTTCGAAAATATTTGTTGCTAAATGGCCCTATAGCGACGAAACTGTCGCTATAGGTGTTCTTCATGAAACCTAGATCACCATATCAGTGTCGAGGATGCTAGGTTTGACCAAGTGTAACAATCATATCATGATGTATCTAGTCTATCTATTGATCACAATGTGTAAAACTAATGTAATATTATACGATGCAACAACAAACACGAATAAAAAATATAAAACGACAGAGATCTGAGCCTCCAAAAATCATGTCAGAAGCTGTTCTTCATTTCTGGGTTTTCCAGAAATGAAGAACAGTTCCAGCTGGCTACTTTGGATCTCTATAACATGCAATCCTGGTAACGTTTTTGTGATCTTAGACTTTCAGGTTGTAGAACATATACAAGATAACATATCTAATACATAATATCAAGCTAAAAACATCAAATCTAAGATATCATGTTCGGTCAAACATTGTCAGAATATTTGTTCTAACGGTTTCTGGAAATTCCAGAAACCCAATTTCGTGATCGAGTGACCCACTTTGACCACATACTAAATCGATTCTGTTTGTGATATAAGGAAGAATAAGGCATGAATATATATTTCATACAACACACTACAATCTGATTATATTATCATCAATAAAAAGCTTAACATCTGACAGATCAAAGCTTCCAAATCTTTTGTCAGACGCTGCTTAAGACTTTTTGGGTTACCCAGAACTCAGCCGGTCATGCCCGATCAACGGACTTTGACCGATCATAACTTCAAATATACAACAGTTCGGACTTTAATTCTTGTACCAGATGAAAGATCGCATACTAGACTACAAAATCAAACACTTTAACAACAAAAACACATAACATACAAAGATCTATGATGACTGACATTTGACTGTCAGACTCAAAATTAAAAATTTCCATATTCTTAAAATCTTCAAATCCGAGCCTCTAGATGTTATGGATCTAACATCTAACAACCCAGATCATCATTATACATCACTAACAACATATTAAAACACATAATCATAACATCTAACGGTGGATCGAAGGTCAGATTTTTCGATTAGGGTTTATACCTTTATAAACTAATTCTTGATTCTGACTTCTTGATCTGTTTTTGGTAAACGTAGGGCTTTGATTTAGGACTGAAATACTTCAACATTTCGAAGCTTTTAGATAGAGAGGGTCAAGGATGAGTATTGGTGACCAAATGAGCTAAATGATTCATTTTCTCTCTCTTGCTCACTATATATAACTTAGATACAATGAATTGGCTGAAGTAGCTGTCAATATATGGCTGATATGAGTCACATAGCAAGTCAATGGTTGTTCACCAACCACATTATAGCTAGAATTACAAGTTTTGTACAATAATGCAACAAGGGGTAAACTTGTCATTTGGCTTATAATTTTAATGGCATTTTGGTAACTTGTCAAATCCTTAGGGTTTAGGGTTTGGGTTTAGGTTTAGGGTTTAAAAATAATTTCTAGAATTTTCAATTTAGGGTTGCACAAAAATAAATAAATAAATAAATTTTAGTTTCTAAAATACAAAATTAAGGTTTCTTAATTAATTCGGTTTCCTAATCACATAGACTTGATAATTAGGTTTATGTTTTAATAATTATCATTAAGCTTACTAATCTAGCAATTAGCGCAAATAATTAGCAATTTGCATTACCCATAAAACAATTAGGGTTTCTAATATTTAATTAAAATTTTTAATTATTTAATTAAGGTTTTTTAATTTCACGATTAGGGTTTACCATTAGTAATTAGGGTTTATAATAACTAATTAGGGTTTCTAAATTTAGAAATTAGGTTTCCAAATTTAGGATTTCTAGATATTAATTAGGGTTTCTCTAATTAATATTAAATTCTATAATACACCACATAAATCACATAACACAGTTATATAACAATCTCGAACTCATAATCGAGTTCCAAATTAGGGTTTCCATTTATCAATAAGTTAATTATTGATTAAGGTTTGTAATTTAAGAAATTAGGGTTTTGAAAATTAGGGTTCTCCCTAATTAGGGTTATTATTTATAACACCGGCCGTTAATCACATTAACATGATTACATAACATTCCTAAGCTGGCATTCGACTTTTGAATTAGGGTTTAACAGCTTAATACTAGGGTTTGACATTATTCAATATAATTGACCAACCATTGTCAGTCCACAAACATACAGTACATATTTATAACACTAAAAATCAAAATATAATATTATTATATTATTATTCTTATCCATTGATAAAAATCCAAAATTAGGGTTTGGATTCTATATCTGATTTATTCTTCATATATAACACTTATTAATTAAGTTAAAATAATTAACTTAACTAATCTTGCATAAATTCATATAATAAAATAAAAAATTATTAAAATAATTCTAAAAATCTTTATAATAATTCTAAAAATCATTTCATATATTATTTAAATAATATATGATCATATTTTCATAGAAAATAATTAATAAAAACATTTCTGCTGTAAAATTAATTATTATAAGAATAAACTTTATAATAGTTAATAATTCTAAAATAAAATTATTTATAAACATTTATGTAATAAATATATTTTTATTTACCACATAAATACATATATAAATTGTGATGCCCCAAAAACAGGTATACATCACCTATTCTGATTCACCAAAAACATGGTACAGAATACAAATACAACTTATTTATACAACTGTCGTGTAAAGTACGACAAAATATAAGCTGTGAGTTTTAATACAAATATTGTCGTATAGACAATATTCAAACTCAAATTCAATATTATTACATTTATTTTCCACTATATCACTGAATAGTGAGGACTACTAATTCTATCATCTGGTCCGTCACTCCGTTCCCCGACTAGTCCCTACTACGTTCTCATTTCCTGAAGAGAACAATGAAAGTAAAAGTGTGACGCCCCCAAAATTAGGTATACATCACCCATCTTGGGTCGCCAGATACATGGTACAGAATTTAAATGCAACTTACTAATACAACTGTAGTGTACAATACGACAAAACATAAACTGTGAATTTGAATAAAAATATTATCTACTAGAGATTATACAAACTCAAAAGGAGTCTTCATTATAATTATTATCACACTATTTCACAGAATAGTGAGGACAACTAATGCTATCCTCGGGACCATCACTCCGTTCCCCGACTCGTCCCAACTATATTCTCATTTCCTGAAGAGAACAGTGAAAGAAATGGTGAGCTCAACTAGCCCAGTAAGAAATATTATGACTAAGATAATGCAGAATAAATTTTCATTAGTCTCCAACAATGTTAAACTGATAAAATATAATAGACATAAAGTTTAACTGCAGCGGAACAAGCAATCCATTAAAAGTGTCAAGTAGAAAATAAAATCAACTATCTTTGATGATTAAAAAGGTTTTTCATCACTTTTATCGCTGAGACTCAGCTTAATAAATATTAAACATCATCGAATCACCCCTGCACTACGGCCAAGGATATTCTTTAGTATCACGACCACAATTATTCATGCACTACGGGCCAAGAATATTTGTGTATTCATTAATGGTCATGATCATGCCAACAACTGTCCATCAATGCACTACGGGCTAACGAAGACTTTTACCACATCATTTGTAACATTACGGTCATGATTATACTGAATAATCCCTGGTCATAATCATACCAAGTCCATCTATGCACTACAGGCAACAGATGACTTTCAACATAATATAAACTTGAGGATGATGACAATGATATAAGAATTCAATAAAACAAGTTCAAGAATTAATTTATCCAAGAACTACTAATGTCCAAATTGTCAACATGATACTGCTTTGTAGAGTAAAATTCAAAAATGATCAGAAGAATATTTCCATAAAAAGATACTGGATGAAGCGCAAATATCAAGGATATTCTACTAAATTCATGGAGTATAGAAGTCAAAACTTTAACCAACTAAGTATAATAAAAAATAGAATAACAAAAGAAATCACCATGCATGCGGTACTTCACATAAACAGATTATTCCAACAGAATACTAAATAACGGAACCAGGTCAGGCGAAATTCACACCGACAGGATGTTCCAACAGAATAATAAAGAATGAAACAACAACAAAAATCACCATGCATGCGGTACTTCGCATAGACAGGTTATTCCAACAGAATACTAATAAGGATGGAATCAGGTCCGGCGTAAAACACACAGACAGAATATTCCAACAGAATAATAATAAAGACGGAATCAGGTCCGGCATAAAACGCACAGACAGGATATTCCAACAGAATAAAAAAGACGGAATCAGGTCCGGCGTAAAACGCACAAACAGAATATTCTAACAGAATAGTAAAGACGGAATAATAGAAGAATGTCACCAAGTATAGGGTAGACCGCGTATACAGGTTATTCCAACAGAATAATAAGCAATGGAATAACAACAGTTCTCTTCATGAACAAGAAAGAATAACACTCCTTACCGTAAAAGAACTAAATATAAGAGTAGTTAAGTAGCAGAAATCTTTTCTTCTTTCTCACTATAATTTTCTCTCTCTAGAGTTTCAGTGAATTCGTAAGAAAATAATGAAGGGATGAGCTTCTATTTATAGAAAAATGGACTGCATAGTAACTATCTCATGAACGATCTAGATTAATTTACTTTAATCTGACGGTTCATATTTAAAGCAAAATCTTTTAAATAAAATAAAATATATTCTATTTATAATCTAATAAAACGAATAACTTTATAAACGATTTTACTATGCAAACACTATGCAGGCACTATACAAATACTATGCATAATAAAATATAATATATTCTAATTATTGTCTAATAAAATAGATAGCTTTATAAAAGTATTCTGTTTTATATAAAAAGATTTTACCATGCTAAACACTATACAGACACTATGCAATACTATGCATAATACAATATAATATATTCTATTTATAGAATAACTTTATAAAAGTATTTTGTTTTATATAAAAAGATTTTCTGTATTATTACATTAATAATACCAACAAAACTGAGTGACTTATCACGTAAGCATCAATAATCAATACTGTGTGCTACTATGCAACCACGCGTATTACTGTACTTTTAACACCGGGTGTTTCAACAGTTAACGGTAAAACTTCCGCCGTTATTTTTATAAAGTATTTTTGTCATTTTCACAATTCGACAATAATTCTGTTGTGGGGTCCACCAATGATTGTGTCGTTGTACTAATATTCCCTGTTAAAACGAATATTCCCCGACCAATCGAATATAATATGACAACTTGCATACTTTGCAAAATTTATAAATACTACCCACAACTATAACATTATATCAAATCTACACCATAATATTTAAAAAAATATTTTGAGAAAATAAAATTTTTATTCATAAAATCTGGGGTCTCACAATCTCCACTCCTTATGAAATTTTGCCCTCGATATTTACGTACGTACATGGTATGCCGAAGAGGTGAGGATCCCTTGACTTCATTTCAGATTCTAATTCTTGAGGTATAACCTTTAAGTGTTGAATACAATCTCTCTTATCCAAGATTTTAACACGTATCTCCTCATACGTTAAATCTTCTGCTATATCGTTTAGTTCTAATTTAATAATGTGGTTCGGGTCATCCACATATTTATGTAACATTGATACGTTAATAACGTTATGAACATGCAACATACTTGGCTGTAAAATAAGTCTATAGGCCACCGTTCCTACTTCATCGAGGATTTCAAATGGGCCAATTAAATCAAGGGTTGATATTTCCTCTCTTCGTCGATTCTTGCTTCTAGAATAACGCCCTCTTAAACCTTCTTCTTCACATTCATCAGCTCCGGGTGTGTAGCCTGAGCGACTTTAACTTTATCGATTAAAGTCGATTCTACTCGTATATTCGTTATCTTCACGTGGGTCCCTAGAGTCTTTAACTCTATCTCCATCATTTGTAAGTTATACTAAATGGGTCTTTGTGTTAATAGCATCACACTCATAAACACATATGATCTTCTACTCAATGCGTCAGCTACCACGTTCATTTTTCCCACGATGATATTGAATGGTACGATCGTAATCTTTAACAGCTCGAGCCAACGTCTTTGGCACGTTATACGTTCATTTTAGTTGAAGAAATATTTGAGGGTTTAAGAAATGGGTTTTGTACTGGGGTCAATACAAAATTTGATTTCATGCTCTAGGGGTAGGCTAAGAAGTCTTCAAGAATACGTCAGGAAATTTATTAACAATAGAAATATCATTCAAAACTGTGACTCTCATCCAAGACTTGGATAGCACGTCCTATTGATACCTATCAACTTGCCATCGTCATTCACGACGTCGTCTATAAAAAGTCTGGCTACGGTGCATTCCACACAAGAAAGTCAACAACGAAAGGACCGAGGCTCTTTACTTATGGTTTGATATGACAATGATTGACTTTAGTGGTTTGGTTGCTTGAATTCGCATAACAGGTTGGTTAAGAATGAAAGCTAACAACCTTACGAAAAGCATGATGAGTAGTTAACCAATAAATTCCTAAAATCGCATCAAAAACAAGTATTTTCAAAGAGATACGATCGACAGGTAACGTGAAAGTGTTGATTTGAACAAGATTTATAAATAGTGGAGGTAACGAAGGTTTCTCCCAACAGATATATCAAAGTTTAACTTCTCCGGAGTTAACTTCAAACATTGAACACAACTAGGTGAAATAAAAGAGTAAGTAGAACCGGTATCTAACACGATATAGACTTCACAAGAGTTTATGACTAACATACTCGTGATAATTTTATTCAGGTTCCTTGTCACGAAAAAAAAACGTTCTCTCTTAAACTACCAGTTTTAGCTTGTCTGGGACATCCTTTGGCATCACTATCCCAGCTGGACTTGACTTCACCATACAACAAAATCGAGCTAGGTGACCTTTTCTTCCGCAATTAAAACACGTTTTGGATTGCTGCTTACAGTTTGGACGGATGTGTCCCTCCTGTCCGCATTTAAAACATATGACCGGTGGTCGTTCTTCTTCCTTTGAAACGGGTGTTGGTGCTGACGTCTTCACGTCATTGTTGAGCCTTCTTTTCTTGAAATGTCCATTCTTATTGTTTTGACCATGATTATCACCGAAATGGTTACCATTTCTGGCATGTTGATTCCTTCCATGCTTATTGTAACCGCTTTGATGACTGTTATCACCGGTATTATCATTTTACCGGCTGCTCTCTTTTGGTTTGGTTGACTCATTATCGCGCTCCAATAACTGAGCCCTATTAACAACATCTAAATACAAACTCAGTTTATGAGAGATAAGATATTGACGTATCTCCGACTTCAAACCTCTTAACAACATTCGCGTCATTCGCTCCTCATTATCGACCAAATGGGATGCAAACCGGGATAACTCCGCAAATTTAGCCTCGTATTGCGACACGGTCATATTGTTTTGTTCCAACTTGATAAACTCCACCTCTTTCATATGACGAATACTCTCGGGAAAGTACTTGTCGTTGAATAGCTCTTGGAACTTTTCCCAAGACATCTTGAGTGCGTCAGGCTGGGTACGTTTTATAGTTTCCCACCAGTGATCTGCCTCTTCACGCAACATAAAGCTGGCAAAAGGAAACTTTTGCTCCTCGGAGCATCCCAAGACATCAAATATCTTGGTGATCTGTTTTAACCACGTCTCCGCCTTAAGTGATTCTGGCTTTCCCAAAAACTCCGATAGCCCCAGCTCCTTAAATTGCTTAGCGGTGACCAACCGTGGGTTGCCATTATTGCCTCCTTCATTATGAACAGGAGCCATCTTCGCTTGATGTTACATGAATTCTAAAAATCTCCTAAACGTACCGTCGTTCGTCAATTGATCAGTGTTGTTGTTTACAGGAGGATTATCGTCATCCTGTTGCACATTGTCCTGATTATTGATCTGTGGAGAATCAACAGTCTCCTGTGCTCCATTGCTTATCTCAACATTTTCAGATGCCATTTTTAAATACTTCCACAAAACAAGGGTTAATTAACATATCACATATTATCTCTATACTCTGACCGACCAATTAAATATCAAATAAACTTAGGTAGGTCATACTAGCGAAGGAATTCCCCGTCTCTCCCCTCCTAGTTCTAGTCTCACATCTTAGCCAGGGATCATATCCCTAAGCTCTGATACCAATTGTGACGCCCCCAAAATTAGGTATACATCACCCATTTTGGGTCACCAGATACATGGTACAGAATTCAAATAGAACTTACTAATACAACCGTCGTGTACAATACGACAAAACAAAAACTGTGAGTTTGAATACAAATATTATCTACTAGAGATTATACAAACTCAAAAGGAGTCCTCATTATAATTATTATCACACTATTTCACAGAATAGTGAGGACTACTAATGCTATCCTCTGGACCGTCACTCCATTCCCCGACTAGTCCCTGTTATGTTCTCATTTCTTGAAGAGAACAGTGAAAGAAAGAGTGAGCTCAACTAGCCAAGTAAGAAATATTATGACTAAGATAATGCAGAATAAATTATCATTAGTCTCCAACAATGTTAAACTGATAAAATATAATAGACATCAAGTTTAACTGCAACGGAACAAGCAATCCATTAAAAGAGTCAAGTAGAGAATAAAATCTACTATCTTTTATGATTTAGAAGGTTTTTTATCACTTTTATCGCTGGGACTCAGCTTAAAAAATAATCAACATCATTGAATCACCCCTGCACTACGGCCAAGGATATTCTTTAGTATCACGACCACAATTATCCATGCACTACAGGCCAAGAATATTTGTGTATTCAATAATGGTCGTGATCATGCCAACAACTGTCCATCAATGCACTACGGGCCAATGAGGACTTTTACCACATCATTTGTAACATTACGGTCATGATTACACCGAATAATCCCTGGTCATAATCATACCAAGTCCATCTATGCACTACAGGACACAGATGACTTTCAACATAATATAAACTTGAGGATGATGACAATGATATAAGAATTCAATAAAACAAGTTCAAGAATTAATTTGTCTAAGAACTACTAATGTCCAAATTGTCAACATGATACTGCTTTGTAGAGTAAAATTCAAAAATGATCAGAAGAATATTTCCATGAAAAGATACTGGATGAAGCGCAAATATCAAGTATATTCTACTAATTTCATGGAGTATAGAAGTCAAAACTTTAACCAACTGAGTATAATAAAAAATGGAATAACAAAAAAATCACCATGCATGCGGTACTTCGCATAGACAGGTTATTCCAACAGAATACTAAATAACGAAACCAGGTCAGGCTAAATTCGCACCGACAGGATGTTCCAACAGAATAATAAAGAATGGAATAACAACAGAAATCACCATGCATGCGGTACTTCAGCATTGACAGGTTATTCCAACAGAATACTAATAAGGATGGAATCAGGTCCGGCGTAAAACGCACAGACAGGATATTCCAACAGAATAATAATAAAGATGGAATCAGGTCCGACGTAAAACGCACAGACAGGATATTCCAACAGAATAATAAAGACGAAATTAGGTCCGGCGTAAAAAATACAGACAGGATATTCCAACAGAATAGTAAAGACGGAATAATAGAAGAATGTCACCAAGTATAGGGTAGACCGCGTATACAGGTTATTCCAACAGAATAATAAGCAATGGAATAACAACAGTTCTCTTCATTAATAAGAAAGAATAACACCCCTTACCGTAAAAGAACTGAATATAAGAGTAGTTAAGTAGTAGAAATCTTTTCTTCTTTCTCTCTATAATTTTCTCTCTCTAGAGTTTCAGTGAATTCGTAAGAAAATAATGAAGGAATGAACTTCTATTTATAGAAAAATGGACTCCATAGTAACTAACTCATGAACGGTCCAGATTGATTTACTTTAATCTGACGGTCCATATTTAAAGCAAAATCTTTTAAATAAAATATAATATATTATATTTATAATCTAATAAAACGAATAACTTTATAAAAGATTTAACAATGCAAACACTATTCAGGCACTATGCAAACACTATGCATAATAAAATATAATATATTCTAATTATTGTCTAATAAAATAGATAGCTTTATAAAAGTATTCTGTTTTATATAAAAAGATTTTACTATGCAAAATACTATGCAGACACTATACAACAGTATGCATAATAGAATATAATATATTCTATTTATAGAATAACTTTATAAAAGTATTCTGTTTTATATAAAAAGATTTTCTGTATTATTACATTAATAATACCAACAAAACAGAGTGACTTATCACGTAAGCATCAATAATCAATACTGTGTGCTACTATGCAACCAAGCGTATTACTGTACTTTTAACACCGGGTGTTTCAACAATTAACGGTAAAACTTCCGCCGTTATTTTCATAAAGTATTTTTGTCGTTTTTTCAATCCGACAATAATTCCGTTGTGGGGTCCACCAATGATTGTGCTGTTGTACAAATATTCCCTGTTAAAACAAATATTCCCCGACCAATCGAATATAATATGACAACTTGCATACTTTGCAAAATTTATAAATACTACCAACAACTATAACATTATATCAAATCTACATCATAATATTTAAAAAAATATTTCGAGAAAATAAAATCTTTATTCATAAAATCTGGGATCTCACAAAAAGGGTGAGCTCAACTAGCCAAGTAAGAAAAATTATGACTAAGATAATGCAGAATAAATTATCATTAGTCTCCAACAATGTTAAACTGATAAAATATAATAGACATCAAGTTTAACTGCAGCGGAACAAGCAATCCATTAAAAGAGTCAAGTAGAAAATAAAATCTACTATCTTTTATGATTAAAAAGGTTTTTCATCACTGTTATCGCTGAGACTCAGCTTAATAAATATTAAACATCATCGAATCACCCCTGCACTACGGCCAAGGATATTCTTTAGTATCACGACCATAATTATTCATGCACTATGGGTCAAGAATATTTGTGTATACATTAATTATCATGATCATGCTAACAACTGTCCATCAATGCACTACGGGCCAACGAGGACTTTTACCACATCATTTGTAACATTACGGTCATGATTATACCGAATAATCCCTGGTCATAATCATACCAAGTCCATCTATGCAGTAAAGGCCACAGATGACTTTCAACATAATATAAACTTGAGGATGATGACAATGATATAAGAATTCAATAAAACAAGTTCAAGAATTAATTTATCCAAGAACTACTAATGTCCAAATTGTCAACATGATACTGCTTTGTAGAGTAAAATTCAAAAATGATCAGAAGAATATTTCCATGAAAAGATACTGGAGGAAGCGCAAATATCATGGATATTCTACTAATTTCATGGAGTATAGAAGTCAAAACTTTAACCAAATGAGTATAATAAAGAATGGAATAACAAAAAAATCACCATGCATGCAGTACTTCGCATAGACAGATTATTCCAACAGAATACTAAATAACGAAACCAGGTCAGGCGAAATTCGCACCGACAGGATGTTCCAACAGAATAATAAAGAATGGAATAACAACAGAAATCACCATGCATGCGGTACTTCGCATAGACAGGTTATTCCAACAGAATACTAATAAGGACGGAATCAGGTCCTGCGTAAAACGCACAGACAGGATATTCCAACAGAATAATAATAAAGATGGAATCAGGTCCGGCGTAAAACGCACAGACAAGATATTCCAACAGAATAATAAAGACGGAATTAGGTCCGGCGTAAAACGCACAGACAGGATATTCCAACAGAATATTAAAGACGGAATAATAGAAGAATGTCACCAAGTATAGGGTAGACCGCGTATACAGGTTATTCCAATAGAATAATAAGCAATGGAATAACAACAGTTCTCTTCATGAATAAGAAAGAATAACACCCCTTACCGTAAAAGAACTGAATATAAGAGTAGTTAAGTAGTAGAAATCTTTTCTTCTTTCTCTCTATAATTTTCTCTCTCTAGAGTTTCAGTGAATTCGTAAGAAAATAATGAAGGAATGAGCTTCTATTTATAGAAAAATGGACTCCATAGTAACTAACTCATGAACGGTCCAGATTGATTTACTTTAATCTGACGGTCCATATATAAAGCAAAATCTTTTAAATAAAATATAATATATTATATTTATAATCTAATAAAACGAATAACTTTATAAAAGATTTTACAATGCAAACACTATTCAGGCACTATGCAAACACTATGCATAATAAAATATAATATATTCTAATTATTGTCTAATAAAATAGATAGCTTTATAAAAGTATTCTGTTTTATATAAAAAGATTTTACTATGCAAAATACTATGCAGACACTATACAACACTATGCATAATAGAATATAATATATTCTATTTATAGAATAACTTTATAAAAGTATTCTGTTTTATATAAAAAGATTTTCTGTATTATTACATTAATAATACCAACAAAACTGAGTGACTTATCACGTAAGCATCAATAATCAATACCGTGTGCTACTATGAAACCACGCGTATTACTGTACTTTTAACACCAGGTGTTTCAACAATTAACGGTAAAACTTCCGCCGTTATTTTCTTAAAGTATTTTTGTCGTTTTTTCAATCCGACAATAATTCCGTTGTGGGGTCCACCAATGATTGTGCCGTTGTACTAATATTCCCTGTTAAAACAAATATTCCCCGACCAATCGAATATAATATGACAGCTTGCATACTTTGCAAAATTTATAAATACTACCAACAACTATAACATTATATCAAATCCACACCATAATATTTAAAAAAATATTTCGATAAAATAAAATCTTTATTCATAAAATCTGGGATCTCACAAAAAGGGTGAGCTCAACTAGCCCAGTAGGAAATAATATGACTAAGATAATGCAGAATATATTATCGTTAGCCTTCAACAGTGTTAAACTGATACAATATATCAACCATCAAGTTTAACTGCAACGGAACAAGCAATCCTTTAAAAGAGTCAAGTAGAGAATAAAATCTACTATGTTTTATGATTTAGAAGGTTTTTTTATCACTTTTACGCTGGGACTCAGCTTAAAAAATAATCAACAAATCATGCCAACAACTGTCCATCAATGCACTACGGGTCAATGAGGACTTTTACCACATCATTTGTAACATTACGGTAATGATTACACCGAATAATCCCTGGTCATAATCATACCAAGTCCATCTATGCACTACAGGCCACAGATGACTTTCAACATAATATAAACTTGAGGATGATGACAATGATATAAGAATTCAATAAAACAAGTTCAAGAATTAATTTTTCCAAGAACTACTAATGTCCAAATTGTCAACATGATACTGCTTTGTAGAGTAAAATTCAAAAATGATCAGAAGAATATTTCCATGAAAAGATACTAGATGAAGCGCAAATATCAAAGATATTCCACTAATTTAATGGAGTATAGAAGTCAAAACTTTAACCAACTGAGTATAATAAGGAATGAAATAACAAAAGAAATCACCAGGCATGCGATAGACCGCACAAGCAGGTTATTCCAACAGAATAATAAATAACGAAATCAGGCCCGACGTAGAACGCACAGACAGGATATTCAACCAGAATAATAAAGATGAAATTAGGTCTGGCGTAAAACGCATAGACATGATATTCCAACAAAATAATAAATACGGAATCAGGTCCGGCGTAGAACGCACAGACAGGATATTCCAACAGAATAATAAAGACAGAATCAGGTCCTGCGTAAAACACACACAGACAGGATATTCCAACAGAATAATAAAGACGAAACCAGTTCCGGCGTAGAACGCACAGACAGGATGTTCCAACAGAATGAATAAGAATGGAACAACAGAAGAATTTCACCAATTATAGGGTAGCCCGTGTATACAGGTTATTCCAACAAAATAATAAAGAATGTAATAACAGAAGTTATCTTCATAGATAAGAAAGAAATAATACTCCCTACCTTGGAAAAACTGGATACTTGAATAGTGAGGTAGCAGACTTCTTTTCTTCTTTCTCTCTATAATTTCTCTCTATAATAATCGCTCTAAAGCTTTTGTGAATTGTTGAGAAATGAAGGAAGAATGAGATTTTTTTTATAGAAAAATATAGTTTCGATAATTGCACGTTTTGGGGCTCGAAAAATTTCAGTACAATACCTCCAACTTTTCCTTTATTTTTAATTTAGTCATGGAAGTATTATCAAACTTGTACCACCTCCCCTAATAGTAAATAATGTGATTCAATAGTAAATTATGTGAATCAATAGTTCTAGACATGTGAAAATACGAATTACAGTATAGTACCTCCATCTATACCTCCATTTTTAACTTAGTCATGCAAGTATTATCAATTTTGCACCAACTCCCCTAATAGTACAAGAATGTGAAACAATAGTATACACATGTGAACAAATAGTTATAATCATGAGAAATAATCGCAATCAATTGCTCATTTATCTGGTTAAATACCCGATTAGTCAAAATAACCTACATACATCAATTTTTATCGAAATAAATGTCAATTTTCACTAACACAAATAATTCCAACATAATGAAACTATTTTTATCAAAAATATAAATTTTGAAATTTCAAAGTTTGACTTTCCCGAAAAAGTCAACTATTGACTTTTTGACCAAATAATAAAAACTGGCAAATTTTGTGTTTGTAGTCTATTTTTACTAATTTCATCGCTATGGACTCAAATATCACATTCGCGTCTCCAAATTCAACTCCGAACATAACTTCAATTTTAATAACATTCATCATTACTATTATAACTCACAATATTTATCAACCAGGTCGTTCCCAGGAAAGAGTGGGCTTTTCAATTAGGATTTCTCCCTATTGGCGCGCAATTAGGTGACCAAACTTCACATTGACAGAACTTCTAGACATTGTAAATATTGCAATTTAATATTATGAATAACTTTGTCGTCTCAATTATTGATTTAATAAAATAATATATTATGCAGATGATACTACGACAATAATTGAATCAATAATATGAGAGATATGATGCAGCAATTACTGTAGCAATAATTGAGTATAACTGAGTGACTTCTCACGTAAGCATTAATAATCAATACCGTGTGTTACTATGCAACCACGCGTATTACTGCACTTTTACTACCGGGTAGTTCAACAGTTAACGATAAAACTTTCGCCGTTATTTTCATAAAGTATTTTTTGTCATTTTCTCAATCCGATAATAATTCCGTTGTAGGGGGTCCACCCATGATTGTGCCATTATACGAATATTCCCTGTTAAAATGAATATTCTCCGACCAATCGAATATTATATAACAACTTGCGTACTTTGCAAAATTTGTAAATATTACCCACAACTATACCATTATATCAAATTCACACCATAATATTCAAAAATATATTTCGAGAAAATTTAATCTTTATTCAAAAAGTTGGGGTCTTACACATATTATCTTGTACAAATCCTCATCCTTAAAATAAAAAAAAATTTATATGCAAAATTTCTGATTTATTTATACAGAAAATATCGGGTTGTTACATTCACCCTCCCTTATAAAGATTCCATCCCCGGAATCACCGTTTTAAAACCTATACATACCAGGGTACATAACATACACAATCATTGCAAGTAGATCTCTATCAAAATTGATCGAACTGATATTTAACTATTCAACATAAAGCTTACCTATCTACTTATACGAAAAAAATTGATTTCTAATAGAACTCAATTTCCTCCTTCAAAATAATTTTACTATATATAAGAAAATAATATATAAAAAAATAAAATTGATTAGAATAATACCTGAAGTTGCATCCCCAGCTGCTACAGTTTCTTGAACGGTCATGTTGAAGACACTTGCGGTTGATTTTGTTGTGGTTTGATTGTTGATGTTGGTCCCGTTGTCACTAATGTCCTGCTGCCTTTTTCCGTATTCGCATTCCTTGCCTCCTTTCTCCTTCTTGGACAGTCTTCTACCTTATATTCCATTTATCCACACTTAAATCACACAGACTTGCCCTTTATCTCCTTTCCTTTTATTGTATAGGTGACAAAACTATCTTTTATCCCTTCGTTATCCTATATATCACAAATGTTGCTACAGGGTCAGTTGATCCTCTAAATCCTGGCAGTATGAACGCCTTGAAATCTTTGACATTTGTCATTCGATTATCTGGCTGATCTTTTCGCGGCTGGTATTTCGTTCTGCATAGCTTGATCATGCATATTCGTAAAATTCTGTATCGGGTCTGGTTGTCTTCCAGCTTTGTTGACAGGTTCTTCTGTCCGTGTATTTCGTTTTCGTCTCCTTGACGGCATTATCACAATTTATTCTTTATTCTAAGCCTTATCGTATACGTATAATCATATAACACAAAACTTTCTATTCCAATAATCATGTATCTCAAAATATAAGATTTTGAAATTTTGGTTTTCTGTATTAACCAGTACTCATATAATTAACTACTATCTTTATACCAACTTATTTCATTAATCCCATATAAATTCATTAATCCCATATCACTTCATACTCATATCACTTGACATACCATAGCACATATTACTTTAATCATCCGTTATCCCTTTGTGACTCAAAAGTCAGGAATCGCTACCATAACTTATATAAAAGTTAAGAATATTACCTTATACAAACATACCTATCATATACATAACATAGAATCATACATATTCAAGTAATAATTAGTACTACTTATTTATTATGCCTCCACTAATAATAAATTGCTTAGTAATCCGTTTATTCCCATTATCCTCAATAATCCATTCACACCTAACTACACCTAGTTCGTACAACTTACCATACATTATGAGTTTAAGAACTCAACATTGACCATATATTCTTTAACTATAATTTACCTATCAGTCATACTATCGTTTCAGGGTCTGGTACTATACTTTTCAAAACAACAACCTCATTGAGGTAGCTTTCAATGTGAGCTTCTATTTCAGCTATTGGCTTTGATATTGGCTCGGTTATGGAGGTTGACTTCTTCCTTATGATTTGAGGGTATCCTAATCCTTTGCTATCTATCATTTACACACTTAAGTTATCCTAATTATCAACTAATATATACACATAGCAAATAATGGCTTTATATAAGTTATTTTTTATTTGATTTTGATGATGAACTTATTCAATTCATCTCCCTTTTAAAACTCTATACGAGTTATTTGAATTTTCAACGTTTCCCTCTGTTCCAAGGTTATAGCCTAAGGTCTAACCCATCTAAGGTTTTTAACCCTAAAGCTCTGATACCAACTTGTGACTTTCATGATGCTTCCAACCATAACACCTTACAAGAGTACCTATCAGCTTGCCATCGACTAAATCAGGGTCCCCTACGGAGAGTCTGGCTTCGGTGCATTCCACACAAGGAAGTCATTAGCGAGAGGCTCGGGGCTCTTCGCAAATTCATGCTTATAGCTCTGATACCAACTTGTGAAGACCCCAAACTCGGATACTTGATACCCAAACTCGGTGCTTCACAATACAATTTCTATGAGCAAAATAATACTACTAATAATAACAATAATATAAATATCAAACTTATCTTACATTTATCATAGTCTAATCCCAATTACGCAACCTTTACTATAATTCTTTACATGATATATAATACATATCATTGTCTATATAGTCTAACTATTACAAAAGATACCATTAAACATGTTATGTTTGCTTTCCTTTTCACTTGTTCTTGTCTGAACCTTCGAGTTGTTCATGCCTAACTGAAAACATTTAAATTTAAGCAAGGGTGAACATTGGGGTGCCCAACAAGTAATAAAAATTATGAATATAATTAGCTGAAAGAAATAAATGTTTTCTTTGTACATCACTTCTACAACGAATTTATAGTTGTGAAGTAAACTGAACCGATAATAACAACATAACAATTCTATCTCAAATTTTTGAAACTACGTATAGACTATATATATAGGGTAGTCGACAAACTATGAACAATGTTTTAAATTTTCGATAAGGTTTAACAGAACTTCATCTGCAAACCGTCATAACTTACGAGCGTTAGTTTGTACTTCCCATGGGCCCTATATTGATCAATACGACATTACAAGAACGATAGGATCGTTCAGTCTGTCCGCCTTGGGTGCATAAAAGTTTTCCCGTGATCGGGATGTTCATACTTAGACTGGAATCCGAACCAAAATAATTTGATTGGATACAAAAAGGTTTTTATCATATTCAACGACATTTCAAAATTTGTGTCTAGCTGATCAAATAGCTTAGACGGCTTATATATATATATATATGTGTGTGTTTAAATATAATGATTATCCAAGTGGGGACACTTGTATAAACATATATAGAAATTAACGAACAAAATATATATCTAAATTATCATATTCTAATATGTTGATAAACAATGATCGGATATAGAATATATCACAATAGGTTTAATAATATAGCATAATAATAATAATATAATTCTGAAACTTCTTACTCATATCCAATGAATAAATGAAATGCAAAGGTAAGATACTTGCCTGATGCGCTGCTTACAGTTCGTAACTTAGTTCTATACTTATATAACACCTATCAGTAATAAGATCATTTGTTCGATTAGAATAACATACTATAACACATAGCACTGCTTATTACAGTCAACACATAACCTAATCACATTGTCACATATGTTTAACAACCATTGAATCACAAATAAACACATATCTAATTAAATTATCTAAGTCCAGATCAATTTCTGAAACATATCGGTGTACCAACGGCTTTATCGTGTAATTATCGAGTCTAAGACTCTATCCTGTAGTTTAATATCTATAAGTATCAGTCATATTATTTTTAAATGACTTATAATAATTTTTAAATAGTTATTATCTTTTATCACGCATTTTCAAACACTACAATCATTATTAAATAATTTAAATATTAAACAATTCTATTATCATTAATATTTAATTAATATTAAATTATTAATGAAACCATTGCCAAAGTGTTAAAGTATTTATAATAACTCAAAATACTTTTAAAGTAATAATATTACACTTAAATGATTTTTAAAACAACTTAAATCATTTTTAAATAATTATCATTAATATTAAAATATTACTGCTTATTGATCAAAATATTAGAAGTCATTAATTATAACTTACAATATTTTTTAATTCATTAATATCCTTATTAAATGATTTTTAAATAAATAAAACCATTTTTAAACTATTTATTTAATATAATTATTAAATAAACTTAATATAATTTAATATTAAATTATTAATAAAATTTTCCTTTAAATATCAAAAGTTATAATTTATAAGTTAAAATATCTTTAAACACTTTATTTTCATTTAAAATGATTTTCCTAATATTAAAATTATTTTTAAACTAATGTATTTAATATAATTATTATCTAACTTTAATATTATTAATAATAATTTATTAAAAAAATTTACCTTTAAATATTAAAAGTTATATTTTATGACTTAAAATATTTTTAAACTATTTATTTTCATTTAAAAAGATTTTTCTAATATTAAAATCATTTTTAAACTAATTTATTTAATATAATTATTAAATAAATTTAATATCATTTAATAGTAAAATATTAATATTTTCATGACAAAATATCAAAAGTTATATTTATAACTTAAAATACTTTATAACCTTTAAATCATTTTTTTCTATAATTTTTAAATCATTAATTCTAATTTTCATCATTTATTTAATATATTCAATAAATAACTTAATTATCATTAATATTAATTAATTAAATTCATTAAAAAATATTAAAAGTTATCAAAAATAACTTAAATTATTTTCTTATACCATAATATAATTTTAAATGATTTTTCATGTATTAAAATCATTTTTAAATAATTTATTTAATATTATAAATAAATAAATTAAATAATTTTAATATTCCAAAAATATTAAATATTTATGAAATATATTTAAAATAATTAAAAACTAATTTTCAGAATTTAAAATAATTTTAATAATTTATTTTGTATTTTTAATAATTAAAAACTAATTTTTCTATTTATTGAATTAAAATAATTAATTTTCGAAAATATTTGTCGCTAAAGGGCCCTACAGCGACGAAACTGTTGCTATAGGTGTTCTTGAGGTGTTCTTCATGAAACCCAGATCACCATGTTAGTGTCGAGGGTGCTAGGTTTGACCAAGTGTAACAATCATATCATGATGTATCTAATCTATCTATTGATCACAGTGTGTAAAACTAATGTAATACTATACGATGTAACAACAAACACGAATAAAAAAACATAAAACGAAAGAGATCTGAGCCTCCAAAAATCATGTCAGAAGTTGTTCTTCATTTCTGGGTTTTCCAGAAATAAAGAACAGTTCCAGCTGGCTACTTTGGATCTCTATAACATGCAATCCTGGTAACGTTTGTGTGATCTTAGACTTTCAGGTTGTAGAGCATATACAAGACAACATATCTAATACATAATATCAAGCTAAAAACATCAAATCTAAGAGATCATGTTCGGTCAAACATTGTCAGAATATTTGTTCTAACGGTTTCTGGAAATTCCAGAAACCCAACTTCGTGATCGAGTGACCCACTTTGACATCGATCATGTTTGTGATATAAAGAAGAATAAGGCATGAATATATATTTCATACAACACACTACAATCTGATTATATTATCATCAACAAAAAGCTTAACATCTGACAGATCAAAGCTTCAAATCTCTTGTCAGAAAGCTGCTTAAGACTTTCTTGTTACCCAGAACTCAGCCGGTCATGCCCGGTCAACCGACTTTGACCGATAATAACTTCAAATATACAACAGATCGGACTTTAATTCTTGTACCAGATGAAAGATCGCATACTAGACTACAAAATCAAACACTTAAACAAAAAAAACACATAACATACAAAGATCTATGATGACTGACATTTGACTGTCAGACTCAAAATTAAAAATTTCTAGATTCTTAAAATCTTCAAATCCGAGCCTCTAGATGTTATGGATCTAACATCTAGCAACCCAGATCATCATTATACATCACTAACAACATATTAAAACACATAATCATAACATCTAACGGTGGATCGAAGGTCAAATTTTTTGATTAGGGTTTCTACCTTTATGAAGTACTAATTCTTGATTCTGACTTCTTGATCTGTTTTTGGTAAATGTGGGGCTTTGATTTAGGACTGAAATACTTCAACATTTCGAAGCTTTTAGATAGAGAGGGTCAAGGATGAGTATTGGTGACCAAATGACCTAAATGATACATTTTTCTCTCTCTTGCTCACTATATATAACTTAGATACAATGAATTGGCTGAAGTAGTTGTCAATATATGGCTGATATGAGTCACATAACAAGTCAATGGTTGTTCACCAACCACATTATAGCTAGATTTATAAGTTTTGTACAATAATGCAACAAGGGGTAAACATGTCATTTGGCTTATAATTTTAATGGCATTTTGGTAACTTGTCAACCCTTAAGGTTTAGGGTTTGGGTTAGGGTTTAGGGTTTGAACCCATTTGGGTTTAAAAATAATTCTAAAATTTCAATTTAGGGTTGCACACAAAAAAAATAAAAATAAATTTTAATTTCTAAAATACAAAATTAAGGTTTCTTAATTAATTCGGTTTCCTAATCAATAGACTTGATAATTAGGTTTATGTTTTAATAATTATCATTAAGCTTACTTGTGACGCCCCAAAATAGGTCCGTTCCATCCAACCCATTCTGAGTCGCCAAATACATGGTACAGAAATAACTACAACTTTATTACAACAATTGTCGTGCAAATATAACAACTCATGTGTTGTGAGTTTTAATACAAATATCTATATCAACTGTGACTCTTGACACCAACTTGGGGTAGCACGTCACCATGACATCTTACATAAAGGTATAGTCAAAAACTGTTTTAGAAATTAAAATCTTTGGGAAGTGCTCAAGGAAACCTTCGTACGTGGGAGGCCATGCGTCTAGGTTATTATAGATATCATATGGCCACATAATTATCCTTGGTTGACCCAATAGACCCAAAAAAAATAAGAAATTACTATCATATTCTTTCCAATGGTGAGTCTTCTCTTTGACATATAAATATCTATGTTGTCTCCAATTTAGAATTATACTTCAAACAACACCAAGATCATATAGGTAGTGCGCGTAGATATACTCAGTAAGTAGATGTGCACAACCCTGTCTTATGATGACACGAGGTTGTATGTCTTTAGACATCTTGTATGATAGTGGCAAAACACCCTTCCAACGTTGGGTTGCTTCACCCTATTTGATTCACCAATATAACTACTAAATGATGACCACCGTTCTATTCCTCTGTACCACCGCTCGACCCAGCTACACTCTTATTACCTTAAAGAAATTATGAAGCAAAAGGGTGAGCACAACTAGCTCAGTAAAGAATATCATGACTAAAGATAATTAATTATCAATAGCCTTCATCAATAATAAATCAGAGATTTAGAACATATGGTAGATGATAAAAATTTTAACCATAGTTGCAGCGGAACGAGCAATCATTAGAGTCGAATAGACCATAAAGTCTATTATCTTCTCCACATAAAAGTTCACCAAAAATGTTTTATCCCTGTAACATTAATCAACAGTTCTTCTTTCCATAATGTATATGAATACTCATAATCATAATTGTAATTCTAATTCCTCTTCGCATCCAGGACGAAGATAATTTTCATCACATGTTTTTTCCTGAAACATCAAAGATCATGGTTATACCAAATCACAGTTCTTATTTATAATCATACTAACAATTTCATCTTTGCACTACGGGCGAAAGATATTCATCAACAGACCATCTTTGCACTACAGGCCAAAGATATTCAACAACATGTCATCTTTGCACTACGGGCCAAAGATATTCATCAACAATTCATATTTGCACTACAGGCCAAATATATTCATCAACAAGTCATCTTTGCACTAAAGGCCAAAGATATTCATCAATAATTCATCTTTGCACTACAGGCCAAAGATATTCCTCAACAGTTCATATTTGCACTACAGGCCAAATATATTAATATCTCAAAGACATATATAATCATTTCAGAATTTATATAAACAATAATTATAACCATATTGATCAATTCACCTTTGCACTTAAGCTAAAGATATTCAGTTATAAATTCAATGGTCATGATCATACCAGTCAACAATTCAACTTTGCACTACTTGCCAAAGGGAACCCATAGTCATGATCATACCAATAATCTACCCATCTTTACACTCAAGTGAAATAGAATTTCAACATCAGGGTTATAAAATGTTATTATGATAATAAAAACAATTTGATCAACAACTGCATTTAATTTCAAGAGAAATATTCATAAATCAACGATAATTTGGTCAGAAAAAGAAACCAATTTTTGTCGTAAATAGTACTCGTGAATAGTAACTCGTGAAGTAACTCATGAATAGTAACTCATGAATAATAAACCCGATACAAAAAAGGTAAAAATTCCACAATAAAATCCATATCAATATTTCGGTATAATGATATTGACAATAACGTTTCTTAAACTTATAAACAATTTATTTTAATTGTTTACAACCTTACTAATAATGCATTTAATCCTTCTAAAATGTCAAACTCATAAGATTTCATCACTAATACCAAAACCCTCATAAAAATCTGCATATAACTCAATGTATGATTCTCAAGCCATAAAATCATATTTTCCAATTTTCTTACCTTACATAACATATTTAATTCATTTACTCATAACTAGTCTATTTTCATGAAAAGACCAAATTATGTTCCAAAAATATTTCTTTCTTCTCTGGGATTTAGCAGAATAGCCCCATATTGAACATATATTTTTCTCAGAAATTTTTAAAATCCATTTACTATTTTTCATATGGCCAAAATCGCCGAATATTTAGACATTTATCGATAAATTGTATTTTATCTAAAAATTCCGAAATTCACAGAGTAACTGATATTATATAGATGTACTCCCAATAAAAATTTTATCAATTTGGAGTTGACCACAAGGAGTTATAAGCGGTTACTTTTAAATAGTCTTTTCTCATAAAATTCATAACTCTTAATCTATGCTTCCAAAAATCACCATTTTTGGACACAATCAATAAAACTCATCAAAATATCATTTCAAATTTTTCTATAATTTTCTGAAGGTCGGAAGAAGTACGAACTGAAAAACATAATAACCCTTAAAATCTCTTACTATCCCTTACCTCAAAAGAGCAGCACTTCTGACTGAAATCGGATATGACGCTGAAGGAAACTTGCACTGAAGAATAGCAACTTACCAAGTATCTAAATACTCACAAAATACACTCGATAATCTAGAGAGAGAAGAGAGAAAACTTATTTCTGGTGTATTTTCAATTCTAACTTAGCCCTCAATTTATAGGAAAAAGTTAACACGCCGAAGCAGACTTGACCTCCTACTCGATGGCTTTACCTGCTACTATTCTCACCTACCACATTTGAAAATTTAATTGAGCACATTTCTCACCAACCAAAAGTGGGGCCCACTAATTATAGAATTTTCTACCAAAATCATTTATAACCTAATTTCCGAATCAGTCACCTCTTAAAATTCATAACAAATTATACCTCATTTTTAACGGTTCAAAATTTGTGAACATATACTCAACTTATATATGTATAACATATCCAAAAATTACAACATTCAACGGTCGGATTAAAAATTATAACTCACACAATAAAGCTGTAATAACACGATTTGATCTTTTAATACCTCCAATCCAACAAAATACTGATAAAATACCTCAACATTAATTCTTTCATTTATAACCACATAAATAAATCCATCATTTATATCCACATCAAATAAATATTTCATTATCATATAAATCAATAATTAATTATTCACAAATAATATTACAGAATCACAATAATGACAACCAGACAATTCCCAGGAAAAAGGGGGGCTTTCCGATAAGAATTTCTCCTTACTGACGTGCAATTAGGTGACTAAATCTCTCCTTGACAGAACTTTCTAGACATTGCCAATAATGATATCTAATAATATTATTCAAATAATATGATTTATTGATCTGATAATGGAGATATTGTGCAGTGACAATTATTGAAACAACAAAAATATAAAATATCAACGCAACAATTATGGATTCAATAAAATAAAATACTGAACAATAATTACTGTAACAATTATTGAGTAGTGCCTTCTCACGTAAGAATCAATAATTAAAAAAATACTGTGCAATACCGTGTGCTACTGTGCAACTACGCGTATTACTGTATTTTAACCACCAGGTATTCCAACAGTGTTAACGGTAACAACTACACCGTTATTTATAAAAACTAAAATTTGTGGTTTTTTCATCCGACAGTTATTCTATTATGGGGCCCACAAATGGTTGCGCCATCGTACGAATATTCCCCGACAGAAAGAATATTCCACGACTAAACGAATATTCCCCGACAACAATGAATATTTTATAACCACTTGCGTATTTTGAAAAATTTTATATATTACCCTTAACTTTAACTTGTTATCAATTTAACCATTTACTAAATAGAAAAATTGAATACTTTTATTTCATAAAATTCGTGGTCTTACAATCTCCCCTCCTTATGACATTTCGTCCCCGAAATTTACGTACCTGGTATTTCAAAGAGTTGAGAATACCTTGCTTTCATTTCAGATTCCATCTTCCATGTCATCATGATTTCTCCATTGCCCATCTCCTGTATTTCAGATATTATTAGAATACAGCTTTAAAACAAGGGTTAATTGAACAAATTAACATATCACATAATATCCCGATATTATGACTGACGAACAATTAAGCTTAGGTAGGACACACTAGCGAATGATTTACTCATCTTTTCCCTCCTAGTTCTATTCCCCGATCTCCGCCAGAGATCATATTCCTAAGCTCTGATACCAAATGTGACGCCCCCAAAATAGGTCCATTCCATCCAACCCATTCTGAGTCGCCAAATACATGGTACAGAAAATAACTACAACTTTATTACAACAATTGTCGTGCAAAATATACAACTCATGTGTTATGAGTTTTGATACAAATATTATATCAACTGTGACTCTTGACACCAACTTGGGTAGCACGTCACCATGACATCTTACATAAAGATATAGTCAAAAACTGTTTTAGAAATTAAAATCTTTGGGACATGCTCAAGGAAACCTTCGTACATAGGAGGCCATGCGTCTAGGTTATTATAGATATCATATGGCCACAAAATTATCCCTTGTTGACCCAATAGACCCCAAAAATGAGAAAATTACTATCATATTCTTTCCAATGGTGAGTTTTCTCTTGGCATATAAATATCTCCGTTGTTTCCAATTGAGAATTATACTTCAAACAACACCAAGATCATATAGGTAGTGCGCGTAGATATACTCAGTAAGTGGATGTGCACAATCTTGTCTTATGATGACACGATGTTGTATGTCTTTAGACATCCTGTATGATAGTTGCAAAAGACCCTTCCAACGTTGGGTTCGCCTCACCTTATTTGATTCACCAAATATAACTACTAAATGATGACCACCGTTCTATTCCCCTGTTACCCCCCTCGACCCAGCTACACTCTTATTACCTTAAAGGAATTGTGAAGCAAAGTGTGAGCACAACTAGCTCAGTAAAGAATATCATGACTAAAGATAATTAAATTATCAATAGCCTTAATCAATAATTCATCTTTGCACTATAGGCCAAAGATATTCCTCAACAGTTCATATTTTCACTACAGGCCAAATATATTCATCAACAGTTCATATTTGCACTACAGGCCAAATATATTAATATCTCAAAGAAATATATAATCATTTCAGAATTTATATAAACAATAATTATAACCATGTTGATCAATTCACCTTTGCACTTAAGTTAAAGATATTTAGTTATAAATTCAATGGTCATGATCATATCAGTAAACAATTCAACTTTGCACTACTTGCCAAAGGGAAGCCATAGTCATGATCATACTAATAATCTACCCATCTTTACACTCAAGTGAAAGAGAATTTCAACATCAGGGTTATAAATGTTATATAGATAATAAAATAATATTATCAACAACTGCATTTAATTTCAAGAGAAATATTCATAAATCAACGATAATTTGGTCAGAAAAAGAAACCAATTTTTGTCGTAAATAGTACCCGTGAATAGTAACTCGTGAATAGTAACTTGAATAGTAACTCATGAATAATAAACCCGACACAAAAAGGTAGAAATTCCACAGTAAAATCTATACCAATATTTCGGTATAATGATATTGAAATAACATTTCTTAAACTTATAAACAATTTATTTTAATTGTTTACACTTTACTAAATAATGCATTTAATCATTCTAAAATGCCAAACTCATAAGATTTCATCACCAATAACCAAAACTCTCATCAAAAATCTGCATATGACTCATGTATGATTCTCAAGCCATAAAATCATATTTTCCAATTTTCTTACCTTACATAACATATTTAATTCATTTACTCATAACTAGTCCATTTTCATGAAAATACCAAATCAGTTCCAAAAATATTTTTTTCTGGGATTTAGCAGAATATAGTCCCATATTGAACATATATTTTTTCAGAATTTTGAAAATTCATTTACTATTTTTATATGGCCAAAACCGCCGAATATTTAGATATTTATCATAAATTGTACTTTTATCTAAAAATTCATAATTCACAGAGTACACTGATATTATATAGATGTACTCCTAATATAAATTTCATCAATTTGGAGTAAATCACAAGGAGTTATAAGCGGTTACTTTTAAAATAGTATTTTTCATAAAATTCATAACTCTTAATCTATACATCCAAAAATCACCATTTTTGGACACAATCAATAAAATTCATCAAAATATCATTTCAAATTTTCCAGAATTTTTTGAAGGTAGGAAGAAGTACGAACTGAAAAACATAATAACCCTTAAAATCCCTTACTATCTCTTACCTCAAAAGAGCAGCACTTCTGACTGGATATCAGATATGACGCTGAAAGAAACTTGTACTGAACAAAAGCAACTCACCAAGTATCTAAATACTCACAAAATACACTCGATAATCTAGAGAGAGAGAGAAAACTTGTTTCTGGTGTGATTTTCAATTCTAACTTAGCCCTCTATTTATAGGAAAATGTTAGCACGCCGAAGCAGACTTGACCTGC